>PVKC010044224.1:0-11630 GCA_004027635.1 Crocidura indochinensis | reverse complement strand
CCTCTTTCTATACAGTCAGTGTAAAGAACACAGCCTGTGATAAGAATTGGGAGGCCTTATTTTTTTTCTTTTCTTTTTTTGATTTTTCCTTTAACTTCTTTTTTAAACACCCCCTTCACTAATGCAACTTTCCCGACACCAGTGCCCCAAAACTCCCTCCCTCCCAACCCACCCCCTCTCCTGTACTCCATACAGGCTTTTCAGTTCCCTCATTCTGAGGAATGTTACAAAAATGACTTATATTTTCCTTAAAACCCATAGATGAGTGAGATTATTCTGCATCTATCTCTCTCCCTCTTTTTTTGAGTTTTATTTATTTTTTTATTTTTTATTTTTTTAGGCCACACCCGTTTGATGCTCAGGGGTTACTCCTGGCTATGCGCTCAGAAATTGCCCCTGGCTTGGGGAGACCATATGGGATGCCGGGGGATCGAACCACGGTCCTTCCTTGTCTACTTGCAAGGTAGACACCTTACTTCTAGTGCCACCTTCCGGCCCCTTTTCTTGAGTTTTAAATATGTACTGTCTACTTACCATTCTTCTGGCCAGCTTTTCAAGTTGTTTCTTTTGATAAGCCAGGTGCAAAAGTCTTATCAGGATGATAAGTCGTAAAGGTCGAATAAAAATTATCAATCTAATATAAAGTTTAAAAAATCAAAATTTGCTTCAGAAACAAACTCTTTATTATTAAGGACTAACTAGACCAGTAATTTTGATCTAAGGTTAATTTGACACCCACAGCCTCCTATCCCATTCCACATCTGCCATCCATCCACAGAAAAGGTGTCTGTCAATGTCTTTTAGGTGATACAGAGGTTGCTGGTTATTTTATTTTCAAATAACTCCAAAAGCCTATCATATTACACCAAGTTTTTTTGGAAAATAAAGTGAAGTCCAGGGATCTTAAAGGCAGTAAAAAGGCATTTTATTTGATTAGTGAATAATCCTGGTGAGCCACCTAATATCAATATGCCAGTATATACTATATATATATATATATATATATATATATATATATATAGTTTTCCATTCCAACTTTACAGCAAAATTTAATTGCTGTGTATTTTTTTAATGGGCCACACCTGGCAGCACTCAGGGGTTATTCCTCGCTCTGCGCTTAGAAATCGCTCCTGGTTGGGGTCCATATGGGGACACTGGGAATCAAACTGTGGTCCGTTCTAGGTCAGCCGAGTGCAAGGCAAACATTCTACCATTGTGCTACCACTCTAACCCCTACAGCTGTGGGTTTTTTAAATCCACATCAGTAGGTTTTCTGTTTTGCTTTCTTTAAAATAATGGTTGAATATATGCAAATTTTGCCAATGATCAAATCAATACTCTCTCCATTATAAATGAGAAGCAGGCACTGCATATGTAAATATTTGTAGTTGAGGTCAAATGAAAAGTGTGTGTGGAGAGGGGATAGGCAGTTATTTTCCATGGAGTTCAGGATACCATGTAGTGTCAGCCTCTTGCATATAAAAAACAAAAAGGGCTCAGACCACTCTGCTATTTCTTCAGCAAGTCAAAGTTTTTTTTGTTGTTGTTTTGTTTTTGTTTTTGTTTTTGGGTCACACCCGGCAGCGCTCAGGGGTTATTCCTGGCTCCATGCTCAGAAATTGCTCCTGGCAGGCGCGGGGGACCATATGGGGCACCGGGATTCGAACCGATGAGCTTTTGCATGAAAGGCAAACGCCTTACCTCCATGCTATCTCCCGGGCCCCGCAAGTCAAAGTTTTAAATTGTAAAAAGTTACAAAAGTGGATAATAAACCCTCCAGTTATTTTAAGTACTATAC
This sequence comes from Crocidura indochinensis, assembly GCA_004027635.1. Lineage (NCBI taxonomy): Eukaryota > Metazoa > Chordata > Mammalia > Eulipotyphla > Soricidae > Crocidura > Crocidura indochinensis. The sequence goes on along the minus strand of PVKC010044224.1, from coordinate 9,832 downwards.
CTTCATTCAAAGGAATCTGTTCGTATCCCTTCCACTAGTCCCTAAACACAATCATACCTCTGTTTTTAATCATATTGACATTATCTATATAATATTTTTGGACCACACCCAGCAGTTCTCAGGGCATACACCTGGCTCTACACTCCTGGAGTTGCTCGGGGGACTGTTTTGACTGTTGGAGATCGAATCTAGTTTGACTTCATGCAAGATAAGTAAGTGCCCTTATTGCTCTGGCCCTAATCATGTCATTTTTAATATGTTTATCTGACACGGGATCAACAGACATTTTAAAAGAATATGTAAAATTCGACAGAAACAAAAAGGCGAACTTTGTATATAGTCCTTACCTGAAGATATTGTTAATCTCAATAAAGTGATAATATATACAAACTATATCAACCAGTAAAGTCACCACAACAATGACAACATTTAAGGAGTTTAACACATCACAAAAATAGTTTCGTGTCCTGTAATATGAGACAAAATATCAAACTTAGGTCCTTAGTCAAAAGAAGATATTATAATATTTTATGTTATTAGATGGGTATGAATTTGGGCCATACTCAATGATACTTAAGGGTTATTTCTGACTCTGTGCCCAAAAGTGAGCCCTGGCAGTGCTCAGGAGACCACATTCAGTGCTGAGAATTTAAATCAGAGTCATAGCCACTGAAGCTGCATGCAATGCGGCTTCTGAACTATCTCTTCAGCTCCAAGAATATTTTAACAACACAAATTATTTTGTTCCTCCTCATTCCTTAATTCCTACTTTAATTATTTAAGATGCATTTGCTAGATTATACTAAGAAAAATAATAACATTTATTACTTTCTACTTATATATGAAAAAGCATATATGGCAATTCAGTACAGTCAGAGACTTAACCAGAGACTGAACATGAGCAAGCAGGTCTCCATGAAGATGGGAGATAAAGGTAGGATGCTGGGAATTGGGCAAATGAAGCCCAAATGAAGCTCAGATCTTTAATATAACTGGGGCTGTGAGGAATACACAGGAGAAAACTTTGACAAGTCTAGAAGTCCACTATATTGGCTTGTAATCTCATCCTCTAGCTTCACATACACACTGAAATTTCAGTGAATTTAAATCACTTTAAATTTAAATTTAAATTCCCCAGGCCAAGTTGAATGTGCATTGTTGTTTCTTCCTCTCTAAATTTGTTTTTGTTTTTGTTTTTGGGTCACACCCGGCAACTCTCAGGGTTTAGTCCTGGCTCTATCCTCAGAAATCGCTCCTGGCAGGCTCAGGGGACCATGCAGGATGCCAGAATTCAAACCACTGAGCTTCTACATGCCAGGCAAATGCCTTACCTCCATGCTATCTCTCTGGCACCCCCTAAATTTTCTCCTTTATTCACGGGTTTTGATATTTCAGGGAAAACTTCTTCGATTCTGAGGCAATTCCTTTCTAGTCCCACCTAATTTAGGAATGGGCAACTGTTTAAAAGCATAACAGAACCCAGCAAGAAAGGAGATAAAGTTACTTTCTGAAATACTTTAGATGAAGTGAGGCTGGAAAGTTCTGACTCCCACAGTAATTCAGCTCTATGGCTTGGCTATATGAGTCTATCTTCTCAGAAAACCAGTGTTCAGATAAAAATTGACTGCTGCTTTACTCCCAAGCTTATTTTATAGGATGAGCACCCCTCATATCTCCTGTGCACCTTAGTAACATTTTAATTTTAATTGAGGGAGGAAGTTGATGATTTATTATCTAGTATTTAATAATATGCTTTCAGGTTGTTGCTGTTTTCTTACATTTCTCTTTGGTTTTGGACCATACCCCCAGAGGTGCTCAGGGGTTACTCCTGATTCAGGAATCACCACTGAAGGAATCCAGGATCCATATGGACTGATCTTTTCTCTCTGGCTCTCTGGCTCTGTCTGTCTGTCTGTCTCGCTCTGTCTCTCTCGCTGTCTGTCTTTCTTTGTCTCTCTGTCTCTCTCTGTCTCTCTCTCTCATTTTGTAGGGTCAGATATCAAACACAGGTCTCATACAGGCAAGGCAAAGTGCTCTACAATTGAGCCATATCCCCAGTCTCAGTACTGTCAACTTTTATTTAGATTCAATTATAAATGGAAATGTTGATAATTTACTTCACATGTTTTTTAATACTGTGCATGCAGACACAGCTACCTGGCTCCACAATTTGCAAATCCATTGAACTTTATTGAAGGAATTATCTAGAAAATAATGGTGGAAACTAGAGTGTCAGTTGCAACAATACTATTAAGCTCAATCTATCACCAAATTTAGAGTACTGTTTCTCTTATAGACAAGACTATTAATAATTTTTAAGAATAATTTTTGAGAATAATATTTGATAATTGGTAATTATCAAATTAATTATCAAAGTAATTGGTGTACCCAATTACTCTGATATGCTATAGTAGTATAAATTAGCTTTATGTAGTTTAAACAAATAAATCAAACTTACCCTTCTACAAATACTCGAAGAAGAACATCAAATAAAAAAAATAAAGCAATAGCTAAAGAAATTGCATCATATTCCAAAGGAATAAGCCATGAATTTTTAGCTTTAATTAGGTCAACAATGACGAGAACCACATCCATAAAGACCAGGAAAATTCCAAATATTCTACAACAAATAAACAGAATAAAGTTATAGTATTTTCCATCACTATAATTGCAACAAAGTTTAAGACTTTGACCTGACACCAATGTCTTTGTTTAGGATTAAGCTGTCCAGCAGTACAGAGAAAAGCAATTATTTACAGCCAAAAAAATTTTTTTTCTACTATTCTCAGGCTTTTTCAATAAAACACATTAGACTAATCCTCAAGATATAACGGTTTCTACGAGTATCTCAAAATAACTAAGATCTCATTAACCTAGATAACTTTTAAGAATTTAGTAATAAAAAGTGAAAGCAAGACACGCATAAACCATTAAAAGATCACTTTGTAAGCTTTTATTTTAAATTAGTGTTATTTTCAACAATTATAGGGTATATACTTATTTATTTTAGGGTATGTATTAATGGATACTGCAAGCATAGTGTTAAGAACATGGAAGTAATTAAATTCCTGAAATATCTTTATAATTGAACTATAATATAACAAGTCTTACTCTTATATATCATAAATACATTATCCATAAATCAATTCCATTATCTGTATAATCTAAGATTAGTTAATTCATCATAAAAGTGTGTCTTCACAATTGTAACACAATAAAATATTATAAAATTATAAAACAGTAAGTAGGGGACTGGAGCAATAACACAGTGGGTAGGGAGTTTGCCTTGAGCACAGCTGATCCATGTTCGATACAGCAGCCCATATGTTCCCCCAGCCTACCAGGAATAATTTCTGAGTGCACAGAGAGGAGTAACCCTGAGCACTGCCCAGTATGGCCCCCCAAAACAAACAAACAAAAGGACAGTAAATAACTTCTATAAATATGTCATACGAAATTTTACAGAAACCTGTACAGAAAATGTACAGAATTAGGAGTGATTCTCTTTGGTGTATTATTTACGTAAGATATAGAATTTTAAAATGCATGCTAATTACTTTTACTTTTACAGGTATAAGATACTGTTATTATTGTACTCAAGAAATTATAATTGTTTCCAAGTTTTATGCTAAACAAAATAAATTAGATCATATTAAATGGGAAAGAAGAGTCAAATAGCAAACATGCATACTATCAGTGGAAATTCTTTTCTTTCACCAACCCAGCTCCTTATTAAAAATCTTGACAGTAAATATTCTAAATAGTTAATACATGTTTTCTAGGGGTCCCACATACCTGAATGTAAGGGATGATGCCATGGAGTACATAGCCCTCTTAAGTATGTTGCTAAAAAAAAAGCAAAATTCCAGAGTTTTCATACTTATCACATATCTTCTTTTTTATTTTTGTATTTTTTATTTTTAGCAGCATGCAGGGGTTATTTCTGACTCTGAATCATTCTTTGCAGACTTGGTGCCCATATGAGATGTCGGCTTGAACCTATGTAGGCTGTGTGCAAGCACCCTACACTCTGTGCTATTGCTCTGGCTCCTGTCATATAACTTTTTATAACATATAATGCTAATTTAACTAATAAAATTTTATAATATAGTAATAGGAAAGTACTTCAAAATTGTAAATGACTTTTCATTTTTGGCTTTATGATTTTTCTACTTTAAGTTGTGGAAAATATGTGAATAAAACACTAAGCTTTGGATGTTTAGCACTACTGTATTTGCCTGTAAAATCCCAACTAAATTTTTTGGGTAATATTCAACTTTGATTCTCCACTGGCATACCAAACATAAAGTGGCAGAAGAGATCTGTGGTTTGGACCTCTCTCTCTCTCTCTCTCTCTCTCTCTCTCTGATGCGCAGCGAGATCTTAGTAAATTATCAAATATTTGGCAGACCTGCTTCAATGGCAAAATAATAATAATAATAGCAATAATAATAATAGACTTCAGGGATGAGTAAATGGCTTTATTGTCTTATTAAAACTTTTTTTGTCTTATTAAAACTTTACTGAGCCAAATTCCTCTTTGTATATTACAGTCAAATATTAAAGTCATATGGATTTGCACTTTGTAGTGCACTTTATACATGGGCACTTTGAGATAAGACTTTTTTTTCCTCACACGAGGTGGCACTAAGAGGTTACTCCTGGCTCTTGCTCAGAAATCACTCCTGGCAGGCTGGGGGACCATATGGAATTCCAGGGATCGAACCTGGGTCGGGCACATGCAAGGCAACACCCTACCCACTGTGCTCCAGCCCCCAAGGGGGTAAAACATTTTACTAGGAAACACTTCATATGAGAAATACTATGGATATGTATTAGTAGAAGGAGAAGAGAAAGCCCAGTTGTTAGGGACACAATTTATGCCTTATTCTATTTACCCTACAACTGGAGAAAAGTAACAATACAGAGCAATAATTTGCCCCATGAAGCCTTTGTTTTAGATCCCACATTCCACCCAAAATAGATTCTACCTTAAGCAGTGCTAGCCAGCACCTATGACTGGATAATGAGGACAGATAAATGGAATGCTAAACAGAACTGAGGCTGCCAAAATTGATCTTGGATATCAACCTAAGATGAGAAACAAAAGCTAGTGTCTCTTATGCTCCAGTTTTGTCACTCTAGTATCCCTCTTCCACCTGGACCCACCAAATCTGGCCAGAATTGGAGAGCTAAGGCTTGTGTGGAGGGAACTAATTGACCAAAAGATGTAAAATTTTTCTTGAAGTTGTCATTTTTTTACTTTTTATTTGGGCGGGGAGCACACCTAGTGATGCTCCTGGCTCTGTGCTCAAAAATCACTCCTGGCAGGCTCAGGGGTACCAGGAATCGAACCCAAGTCTGTCCTGTGTTGGCCGTGTACAAGGCAAACACCCTATCACTGTGCTATCTCTCTTTTACTTTTTATCACACAGAGACTACTGGATCTCCAGACAGCAAAAGACATGCCATAATAAATCTATACTTACTCCGACAAACTAAACATTCATAATCATGTCAGATAGAATCATGGAGGCACAAAAAGACCTGGTTTGAAAAAGCTTTAGCTGTTTATATCTCTTTCAATAGTTCCCAAATAAAGTAAATTACTCCTCAAGTAAATATAAGGCTGAGGGTTTTGTATTTTTTTGTTGTTGCTTTTACAAGTGAACAACTGAAAGCAGCTTGAGGCTCTGCTTCCCATTCCAATAGGGCCAGAGATTGATCTCAACTGGAAGTGTAGAGCCAGTGGTCTTAAGATAAAAACATTTTTAATGAGCAAGTAACAAGAAGTAAAGAGGGCTGGAGTGATAGCATAGAGGGTAGTTCAATAACCTTGCACATGGCCAGCCCAGATTCGATCCCCAGCATCCCATATGTACCTGACTCCAGCCTGCTAGGAATGATTTCTAAGCTCAGAGCCAGGTGTAACCCCTAAGTGCCACTGGCTGTGGCCACAAAAAAGTAGTTAATAAAAACTCATCACCACACAAAAGGTCTAAATTAAAGTGAATGTAAAGAAAATAAGGGAAGGCCAGAGAAATAAACACAAACTGCAAAATCTCCAAAGTTCTTATAGAAAAAGGGCAACAAATTCTATTATGTCAATAATATATATGTCAATAGATCAAACATATGCTTCAAAATGGTCAGAGTGGCTGGATACATCTGGGAAATAAGACCTATATACATATATATATATATATATATATATATATATATATATTGCTTATAAGCAATACAGGTTCAAAATAAAAGACTAGAAAACAATTATACTGAAAATAGTAGCCTAATGAAAGCAGGATGGTACTTGTATCAGTTAAAATATACATAAAACTTAAAAAAATAATAAAAGATAAAATTGGGTATTATATGTTGATCATAAGCTTGATACAGTAAGAGGACTTAATATTTATGAAGGTAAATATACCAAATTAAGCTTCTTTTTTTCTTCCTTTTAAATAAATTCGTTAATCGAATTACTGTGAGATATAGTCACAAAGTTTTTTATGACTGAGTTTCAATCATACAATGTCCAACATCCATTCTTCACCTGTGAATATTTTCTGCCACCAATGTCTCCATTTTTCCTCTGCCCTCTACACTTCCCTCCCCCTTACCTGTATCTGTGCCAGACATTTTCCTTCTCTTCTCTCTCTTTCTCTCTCTCTCTCTTTCTTCCTCTCTCCCTTTTTTCCTGTTAGGCACTGTGGTTTGCAATACTGGTACTGAAGGGGTGTCATATATATCACTTTATCTCCTTTAAGCACTCATTATTTGTCCAAAGTAATTTTTACCAATTATCATTGCATAGTGGTCTCTTCTCTGTCCTAACTGCACTCCCCCCGCTATTTGTGGTTAGCTTCTGAATATGGTTCAGTCCTCCTGGCCTTCAATTCTATTATCTTTGGGTATTATTACCATACTATCGTTTTTTATAACATCCCAAAATGAATGTGATCATTGTATTTGCTAAAACATCTTAAGAAGGATAATGACAGCAACACAAATAGTAGTAGGATAATTTAAATACCACTCTCATCATCAGACACATCAATTCCAAAATATATAAGTTCAGATAAATCACACATGGTGTTTACCTTTCATGCAAAAGGTTATCAGTTCGAATCCCGGTGCCCCATATGGTCCCCCGTGCCTGCCAGGAGCAATTTCTGAGCATGGAGCCAGGAGTAACCCCTGAGCACTGCCGGGTGTGACCCAAAAACCACAAAAAAAAAAGATAAATCACACATAAAATGAATAAGAGGAACTAGTATTAATAAACATGTACATGGTTGAATTAGATTAATAAACATGCATAGGGTTCTTTACCCACAAAAAACCAAATAGATATGGAAAATTCTCTAAGATATTCACAAAACTCAGCAATAAAAAGAAAGTAATGCCATTGGAAAATGAGTTGGGTTTATTGAAGACATATAGATGACCAATCAGCAAACAGTTGAAGTGTTTATCATTGCGAACTATGAGGAAAATGCAAATTGAAACAAGAATCAAACATCATCTGACTCCCATAAGAATAGTTTATATAGGAGCTGGAGAGATAGTACAGTGGTGGGGCATTAGCCTTGCATGCAGCCGACCCCTGAAAAACCCAGTTTGATTCATGGCATTCCATATGGTCCTCCAGCCTGCCTTGGGCGATTTTTGAGTGCAGAGCCAGGAGTAATCCCTGAGCACCGCTGGGTGTGGCCTATAAAACCAACCAATCAGGGGCCGTAGAGATAGCATGGAGGTAGGGCATTTGCCTTGCATGCAGAAGGACGGTGGTTCAAATCCCGGCATCCCACATGGTCCCTCGAGCCTGCCAGGAGTGATTTCTGAGCATAGAGCCAGGAGTAACCTCTGAGCACTGCCAGTTGTAGACCCAAAAACAAACAGACAGACAGACAAAAAATAAAAACCAACCAACCAATCAATAAAGTTTTAAAAAATAATGGTTTATATATACATACATTAGAAATGTCTAGTGTTGCTGAAGTTGTAGAGAAAACACTCATTTACTGTTGGCGGGATTGCTGTCTTGTTTAAAAATGAAACTTCTCAAAAAGTTAAAAATAGTATTTATTTGTAGCAATTCCACTCCTTATCATCTATCCCAAGAGCACAAAAGCAGACAATGTTGAGGCGGTGTCCTAAATCTTCTTAAAAGAACTAACTTCAGCCCACTTAATGCAGATAGAGGTTGCAGGTTCAAGATAATCTCTCATCCACATAAACTCCCATGAGAACTCCCTGGCACTGGGAAGACTAACAATGACTTAAGAGAGAAGCACCTTGAGACTGCAATTAGATTGGGAATACTAAGGATGTTTAGCAAGCTCAAAGAAACAGTAGAAAATACTGCTAGTAAAATACAGGAGGACATGAGAGGTGAACTTAGAAAAACACAGAAATATCACAACTAAAAAAATTGTGCTCCACATCACTAATCATAAGGGAGATGCATCAAAACAACAATGAGTACCATCTCACACCACAGACTGGCATACATCACAAATCAATGCTGGAGGGGATGTGGGGAGAAAGGAACTCTCATTCACTGCTAGTGGGAATGCTGTCTAGTTCAGCCTTTCTGGAAAACAATATGGAGATTCCTCAAAAAACTGGAAAATAAGCTCCAATGATCCAGCTATACCACTAAGGATATATCCGAGGAACACAAGAACACAATACAAAAATGCCTTCTGCATGCCTATGTTCATTGCACCTCTATTTTCAGTAGCAAGAATCTGGAAACAACCCAAATGCCCTACAACAGATGAGTGGCTAAAAAAACTGTGGTACATAATACTTAGTGGAATACTATGCAGAAATAAATGAAGTCATGAAATTTTTCTATACATGGATAAACATGAAAACTAATTATGCTGAGTGAAATAAGTCAGAGGGAGAGAGACAGACACAGAATAGTCTCACTCATCTGTGGGATTTAAGAAAAATAAAGGACAGTATTGTATCAATACCCAGAGACAATAGAGTTGAGTTCTGGCCTTCTAGCCCATGATATGAAGCTTACCACAAAGACTGGTGAGTGCAGTTAGAGAAACAGCTACATTAACAACTATCATGACAATGGTAATGAGTGAGAGAAATAGAATGCCTGTCTTGAATATAAGCAGGAGGTGGGGGGAGGATGGAGATGAGGGGCATTGGTGGTGGGAAGGTTGCACTGGTGAAGGTAGATGTCCTTTTTTAAAACTGAAATCCAACTACAAACATATTTGTAATCATGGTGCTTAAATAAAGATATAAAAAATAAATAACAGATAAGGCTAGGGAGACAGATCAAAGGACTAGTAATGTGAATGTTTTGCATGCTGGAGACCCAGCTTCAATTCCAGCACTGCACAGTCCCCTTGTTCCACTGGAATCAACTCTAAACATTGCAGGTTTGTCCCCACTAAAGCAAAGAACCAAAAAAAAATTATGAAAATTGAAAAATATTTTTAAAATGTTCCTGCATATGGTCCCCCGAGCCTGCCAGGAGCGATTTCTGAGTGGAGTGCCAGGAGTAAACCCGGAGTGCTGCTGGTGGTGACCCAAAATCCCCAAAAAAAAAAGCCTTTTGGGCCAGAGAGATAGTATGGAGGCAGGGCATTTGCCTTGCATGCAGAAGGACGATGGTTCAAATCCCGGCATCCCATGTGGTCCACCAAGCCTGCCAGGAGTGATTTCTGAGCATAGAGCCAGGAGTAATAGAGCCTGAGCCCTGTTGGGTGTGACCCACTCCCCCCACAATTTTTCCCCTGCAATTCAGACATGTGATTTTAAGACTATGTTTCTTTCTTGCTTAAGTGCATAAGAATGC
>PVKC010044223.1:0-11631 GCA_004027635.1 Crocidura indochinensis | reverse complement strand
AGACTTCTAAAAGCACAGAGCCACTTTCCAAATTTTTGTGGACCCCTTTTCCTTTGACGTGAAAGATGCCCCTCCTGTGCTTCAAATGGAGCTCATTGACCTGCAATGCAACTCTGATCTCAAAGCCAAGTTCAGGGATATTAGTGGAAAAGCAGACAAGCATGGGGAATTTTTGAGAATTGCCCCCAGCTTCCCTGAGCTTTCCCGAATGTTCAAGCGTACCATGTGCCTTTTTGGGTGCACATATTTGTGTGAAAAGTTATTCTCCACATTGAACTTCAAGAAGTCAAAGTCAGGTCTAGTCTTGATGATCATCTTCAAGCCATACTGAGGATCTCAACTGCTTCCTCTCTAAAGCCAACTGTGATTTAAATTTGTGAGAAGAAGCACTGTCAAGTGTCTGGCAGCAAGGAATAGGCAAAAGATGCCATGTTCAGAAGAACTGTTCATTATCTTCACTCAATGTTCTATTCATGTTCAGAATAAATAATTAAAACTGTTAATTATGACGTTTGAGAACTTTTTTTTGTGAAATTCCTTATGTGACCCTGCCTCACCCCAACTTTGCCTCCTGTAGCCCCAAGGTAAATTGAGTTTGAGACCCCTGATCTATAATAGAATAAAGCAGTATTTATTTTCCTTTTGACTTTATTCACAGATCATAATGACTTCTAGCTTCATAAATGTTGTTGCAAGTGTCAGGGTTTCATCTATTAATAGCTGTACGATATTCCACTATACACATATATGTATCGACATGCATAAGTCTATGTGTGTATATATCTATGTAAATGTTTCCTTTTTTTATTTTTAGACCACATATCTTAGTGCTGTGGCACCGTAACTGACTCTTTGATCAGGAATGACTCAACTTAATTCTTGGGGAACCATAATAGTGCTGGGAATTCAAACCAGGGTCCCAGTCATTGTGACCTTGTTAGGTAAATATCTTACATTTTGCACAAGTTCTCTGGTTCTATTATGCATATTATTTATATAATTATCTTTAGAGGATAGCTTAGATTGAAAATAAATTTGTGGTGATATAATTGCTGACCTCTGATTGGAATATTTATTGTCTTTTGTCAATAATTTCTGTATTTGTGGATTAGCTATTGAAAGTCACTGGATGCATACATTGCATGTACTATGCTTAGATACTACAGATATTATTCATAATAATACACATTTCCTCTGATTACTCCTTAATTGATTTTGCTGATTCTATGCATCTCTAATATTTCCTTCCCATTACTATGTTTTTTTTGTCTTTTTTTTGTTTGTTTGTTTATTTACCATCACAGGAACTCTCAGAAAAGCTCTTGGTCTATACTCTATAGTTGTATGCTGGAAAAGTCCCCAGTAACACTTGATATCTGATTCATCACTGTAAAAAAAAAAAAAGCTTATATTTTCAGTTTCTGTACCAGGGTAAAAAATTACTTATATTTCTGAGATATAATTTTATCAATGGTTACATGCACAAAAAATAATATCTATCTCATACGTTTCATGTTACATAACACTTAAAACATGTTATTTTTTATAATCACCCTAAATAAAATGTTTATTTTAGAATTGACCTAATTTTAGTTTAAATTTTAAATTTAAATTTTTTAATTTTAGGATTGACCTTTAATAAAGGGTTATGGCACAGATTGCAAATCCTAATTTGATCCCTTGCAACACAATGTCCCTCAAGCTTATATAGGCGGTCTGGCATGTGTGATCCAGCATATAAAAGCAGAATAGCACCTCATTCTTGTCCCTTGAACTGAATCACTTGTCAAGTTGGCTGTTCAAAGCCCTGAGCAGTTGCCCTCTTTCCTGATTAAAGAACTCTTGCCCTGGTCCATTAGAGTAGAAGTTTCTTTACTTGCTAATAGTGATGGTAAAGTTAACTATGCTCATGGCAATGTTATAATTAAATTTTATTTTATAATAAAAGTCATGTACAATAAAGTGATTTAATTAATTGCTGGAAAAGAAGTCCAATGGTTGACCTTTGGTACAAAATTTAGAAAATGCTTCAAGGGCAAAGAAACCCTGTATTTCTTAGGCCAAGGGAATTCCCTTTCTAATTTCCCCAATATTTACCATGCCTATGAAGAAAAAAAAAAGCAGCACAAAATAATTTTTTTTGGTTTTGTTATTGTTGTTTTCATTTTTTGTGCTCTGTTTTGTTTTTATTTCAGGACCATGGTTATTGTGTGGTGCTTGTCTTTATTACTGAAGAGCTTATTGGATTTTTTGTTCGATTTTTCTTTTTGTATTGTGGTGGTGTTTCTCGTCTTTTTTCCTTTTTTATCTCAAATTGATGTTTAGAGCCTCTAGAAGGACTCAGCCCATTTTTTGCTTGTTTGATTTTTACCCCATTTTATTTCTTTTCTTCACATAACTTGAACCATCTTGTTCTGCTTCTCAAATTGAGGGTGAAATAATGAAGGGTACCAAGACCAAACAGTTGTATGATCACTAAGTTGTAATTAGAATGATCGGACTTAAACACCAAATTCAAAGTCAATGACAACAGATCAATTTGCAACAAGCTAGACAGAGGGGATCACTTATACTAGCAGCCCGGGGGGTAAGGGAGGGGAATATGTGATACATGCTGGGAACAGGGGAAGGACAACTTTGGTGGTGGGAATTCCCCTGATTCAATGTCAATATGCACTGAAAATATTTCTGAGAAAGATATGTAATCCACTTTGACGAAAAAAAAATATTATATATATATATATATTTAAAAAGGCAAGAAATGCCAAAATAAATAAATTAATTAATTAAAAAAGAAAATATAAAATCCAAGTTTACCACTCTTAATTGAATGGGTTAACAACTTTAACTATTCACCTGAAAATATTCATTAAATTAAATTTAAAGACAGAATTAAAATCTTCCAGGAACTATACCTCATTTAATAATTATTACTAGAGTTAAGAGAATTTTCTGGTATTTATAATCTCTCTATAGAAATCTTATGGTAAGAATAACAGTACAATGTCTTTAAATATAAAGATGCTACTTACTGTCTGGGAAAATTATTTTTTGAATATGATTATGATGAATTATATTTAACATAAAAAGCTAAAGTATTATATTTGTAATAGGAAGAATAACCTTTTGTGATGTCCTTGCTCTAATTCCTGGAAACCATGAATATGTTATCATATAAAATAAATGGAAATTCATCTTACAGATAGAATTACGGTTACTGATTATTCAACCTTAAAGTATATAAATTGTCATAAATTTTCCAGGTAGATCTGATGTAAATCTCTGATGTAAAAGGACTTAAATGTGAAACAAAGAATCTGAAGATAGTGTTTGAATGATGTGATATATTGACAATTTAATCTAAGATTACTTTCTTTGACATTGCAGGCAAAAAGTAGGGATCACCCATAAAGCAAAATTTTTTGAGAGAATACAGAAAGAAAACAACCTTCCATATTTATAGTGTAAAACTTGTATTTGATATTCAACAAATAGAATTATAGTATATTAATGTGATATTTTAAACCTTTAAATTTGTGATATTTATTACAGAAGAAATAGGGCATTAATACAGTATCTAACTACTGGTAATAGAGTAAATGTTATTCCTCCTACACACATTATTTTATTCCCTATAGTTACCTAGAAAATTACTTTAATACATTATAACAAACAATATGTCATGAATGAGTATACCTGGTTATAGAATGTTTATTTTTGAATGAAGAAAATGTTAAAAACTGAATAAATGATAGATGCAAAACTTTGACTATATAGTATTTGAATTTTGCACTGTAACTTGCAAAGTATATTGACCATTATTATTTATTAATGCTTAAAATTATATGAGAAAGTTGGAAACATTGTTTTATTTCTTTGTGTACTTGTTTTACAATTAGGCAAAAAAAGTAAAGAGTAACTTTTTAATATTTTTAAATCTTATTAAATAATTAAGCAAAACTTCAAAGTGATAATTAATAGTACTAATGATAGTGATAGTTTGTAATTCCAGTAAATGTGGGAGAAATATAAGCATAGGAGGCTAATATGCAACAATATCATTGTAAAATTACCAATGTCACAGTGCTTATTTTGTGTATGATTTGTAGAAGAAAATGTTTTTTATCAGAGAAAATTGTGGATAAAAAACTGAAAAAAAAAAACTGGGAAATATGAAAAACTATAAAAAATCAGTATTCTTGTACCTGAAAGATATGTTTTGAGTAAATCAACTCTTAGAAAATCTTTATTATAAAATATTGCTCTAGAAATATGAGATGTATATGTATATGGTACAATAAAATAATGGTGTTCAAATCCTAACAAGGATAATTTGCTGTAATTGCAAAGTTATTAGTAATTTTGTTGTGATAAATTTAGCATAGTCAATAATATTTAAAATATAATTCTACATTTTAAAAAATAGAGTCACCCTATCAATAACATTGAGTAATTGATATATCATTCATATATTTATAGCACTATTTTAATGTCTTTTGTGATATAATTTAAAATAGATTTTAAAAGCACAGAGAAGAGACTACTATGACCATAATTAAAAATGATCAATATGGAAAAGAACTGAGCACTAAAAGGAGATAAAGTGAATAGGGTGATACTCTTGTAACAATATTACGAACCACTGTCTAAAAAATAAGAAAAGGAAGAGAGAGAGAGAGAGGGAGAAGGAAGGAGAGTGAAGGGTGAGAGAAAGAGAGAGAGTGAAGCAGGAAGGGGAAAAATAGCATAAGGTTGGGAGGAAAAATTGGGCACTGGTGGTGGGAAATTTGCACTGGTGAGGGGTGTTGGACATTGTATGACTGAAATTCAATCATGAGCAAATTTATAGCTGTGTATATCACAATTATTCAACTAAACAATTTATAAAAACAAGACAGTAAGTAGAACAAATGATATAAAGCCTTAATTAAAATAGGTATCAAATAATAATCTTAATGGAAAATGGATAGCCTCAAACACAGATTTTTAATTTCGATAAAACAGATTAATCTTAGAAATTTGTCATTGATCTTTGCCAATATGATTATATTTTGGTAAATTCTACATATCAGTTTTGTGTTCAGGCTACATTAATGTCATACTGTAAAGAAATGGACCTTTTAATTTGTATTTATAATATAATTATTATCAAGGTAACTTCAATACTTATTAAAAACAAAACAAGTTTTAAGCAATTATTTATAAATATGAATTAAATTTTATTTTGTATAGTTTTGAGTTATTGTAGAGATCACTTAAAAGAGTGTTAAAAGAAAATATTTCTTTTTTCACTAATGAATTTTGCACATAGAATCCCAATGAAAACAACCAATTAACGTTACTCGCCTGTGTTACCTGTTTGTATTTAATCCAAATTTGAATTTTCTTTGTGCTAAATAACTTTATTTAGTATTATTTTATTATCATAAATTTTTGTATGATTTATCTAGCCTATAAAGAGTGTAACTAAGAGAATTAAGTAGATTAGTTAAGTATCAAGCTGACAATTGATTTAATGCTGATGAATTTCCTAAAGGAGCAAAAAATTTCATAGTGAGATAGTTTTCTTTTTTGTTCTTAGTTCCCTCTGAGTTTGTGTCATGTTGTGGTAGATGAACTTGAATCTCTCTAATGTAAATGTCAACTATAATAAACGTTTTCTATTTTCTTCCCAGTACTTTTTTTTTTTTTTTGCAATTTAGAAGAAGAAATGGTGGCATATCAGTATCTTGAAGCAACATTAAATTTCACATTTATCTCCAAGAATCAGTCAAGTTATATCCTGGAATTGTGTCTCTTTCTCTACAAAGGAAAAAGACATCTTTATTTGAATTTATTCCTTAAAGAAAAGGTGGACTGTGGGCCAGAGAAATAGTATTGCATCAGCAAGAGCAGTGTCTTGATGTAGCCAATTCAATTTTAATCCCCACATACCATATTGTTTCCCACGTCTGCCAGGAGTAATTCCAGAGTGCAAAGACAGATGTAACTCCTGAGTACCACAAGGAGTGGCAGAAGTATTTTATGGAAATGACTAATACAAAATGTGTAGTACATAAGAGATAACTGAATAGGAAAGAGAAAAGACTTTTGAGGAAACTCTTAGGGACTAGTGTTCTTGTTATGACTGAAACCCAACTACAATTACGTTAGTAGTCATGGTGTTTAAGTAAAAAAATTAGTTTAAATAAAAAAAAATTCATCTTTTTGAATCAAGTTTTAATTCTTCACTAAGTGTCCCAACATTTTCTATGGATGCCTGCACCTGATAGAGACAGAAATAGCACAATCAGTTGGAAAATGGGAAGGGATAAACTATAAGATAGAGGGAATCAGTTTGGTGAAAATATTACTCAGTGAATAAAATATTTGAAAAATAGCTAAATATAGGAAGTCAACCAAAAAAAGAGGCGAGATGTTGGTCCCTTAGTGAGAGAAGAATGACTTGACACTTCACACATAGGCATATCTTTGGGGGTGCACCAATCTATATTTATGTTGAAAATTTATATTTATGTCTATATTTATGTTTATATTTATATTAAATATAAATATATTTATATTGATGTCTAAATTTATGTTAAAAGCTATGGACTACGGACAGGTCAGTGTACCACACTTAAGGACTTCAGCAACATCAATTGCTCAAACTGTGACTTGTTGTATTGTTCAGGGTTTTCTTTTGGGGATCTCAGAAACCATATATGGTACAGGTAATGACATTCAGGTGTTCTGAATGTAAGGCTAGAGAGTTAACTGTCATATTATCTTTGAGGCCCAGGAATATGCAATTCTTTTTTTTTTTTTTGGTTTTTGGGTCTCACCCGGCAGTGCTCAGGGGTTACTCCTGGCTCCATGCTCAGAAATTGCTCCTGGCAGGCACGGGGGACCATATGGGACACCGGGATTCGAACCGATGACCTTTTGCATGAAAGGCCTTACCTTCATGCTATCTCCCGGGCCCCGAATATGCAATTTTAAGTATTATTCCTTGCAGCATAATTTACAATCTGAGAGGATGTATAGGCTCATATAGCTATTCCTCTTCAACTAAATGAACAAAAAATAATAAAGTTTTTTTTTCCTGAGTTAGTGTTTTGTAAGAGTTGAACTAAGAAAATGGTTACTGATCATGATTGAGAAGATAGTCGAGGTTGGCCTGATATTTCAAAATGAGAATCAAAAGACAAGATTAGGAGAGATATTTGAATACATCGTCTATTCAGATGCAATGTTGTTATAGATTTATTTTGTCATTGCTATATCATATGATTAAAAATGCAGAGGTAAATTTTTTATTTGTATTCTGAATTTTATTTTTAAGGCATCTTCAATGTTATGCAACAGTTCATTTGCAGTATATTACTTGTTTCTGCTCAACAGATATATTTTTAAGAAAACATTTGTAAAATCAGGAGCATAAATTTGTCAGAAAAATTATACTCAGGAATAAAAAGTTCATCATTATAATTCCTTTGAGCAATTTTTTAAAATTCTGATCATTTTTTCAAAAATGTATATATCTAAATTAAAAATTAAATTATACCTTCATAAACTAGACTTATGATTTAAAAATAAGATGCTCCAAGATTAATGCAATTTAAAAAGAGATTAAGAGAGATTTATAAAGCTTGCAAATTTATCCCTAACTTATAATTCTGAGAGAAATACATTGCAATGATTTCACAAGCAGAACATTTGTCAAAACCTTTTAATAAGCAGTTATAAGTCTATATAGACTTATCCACAGTTTTTATGATATTTTTCATTGTATGGGAGTTTCATATTTCATTCATCCAATGAAAATTAACAGAATTTTTATTATGTATTTAATGTACAAAAAGGTACTAGATTAGGGATATATAAAATATGATTATATATTGATGTAACTTAATAGAACAAACTTAATTGTAAATATTCTTTCATATAATTATTTACATATGGTGTCATAATGTGAGAATTTTACAGATTATCATTTGTTTGACAGTTATATAGTAGATGATTCAGTAATTAGAACAAACAGATGAAAGTGTCATGTCTTGCAAGGTACTCTTGCCAAAGATATTCTACTAATATTGAACTCAGCATTTTAACAAAGGAAGTCCAAGAATGGAAAATGTATAATCTGGATAACGGAACAAGCTAACTTTTAATGAGAAGATAAAAAAAGTACTACTATAATTTATTAATGTAATATATTACTATTATAAATATTTCAATGAGTCTATAAACTTTTTTTATTTTTTTTGGCCACACATGGTGATGCTTAGTGGTTACTCCTGTTTATTCTCTCAGAAATTGCTCCTGGTTTGGGGACCATATGTGACACCAATGGATGGAACTGTCGTTCATCCTAGGCTAGCATGCTCAAGGCAGGCACCTTACAGCTATGCCCCACAGCTCCGCCCCTGATTCTATAAACTTTTAAATATTATTCTTTTTGCTTTTAATTTTCCATATTTACTAGTATATGCTAATAAATGTTATAATAGAGTTATAATATTAAATATTGGATTATATTATATGTATTGTATTATAAACACTTCAAAGAGTTTACAAACATTTCAATAGTAATCCTCTTTTTTTCTTGTTTTTTTATTTTTCCTTTTTGAGTTTTTTTTTCTCAGTTAATTTTTAGTTTTGAGCCATTCCCAAGAAACTTAGTAGTCATTCCTGGCTCAGAAGACCACAACTGGTTTTGCTCAGGGAATATATGATGCCAGGTATTAACCTGAGGCTTCAATATGCAAGGTGTCCTCTTGAGTCCTTTAAGCAGTCATAACAACGCTCTTTTGGCCAATTTTTATGCAAGTTGATCTGCAGAAGAAACTCATACTCAATATTGTACAGGAATGTTATATTTAAATTAAAATCATTGGGTTGCTAATAGTTGAAGGGTAATATAAACATAATTTTCGCCTAAAGTAATATTCAAACTACTTAGAATGCATACATTTAATACTTTGTATATAACAAAACAATAATAAAATACTGGTGCATTAGAGTGACAAGAGAAAAATGGGTACTTATAAAGGAAAGTTTTATAAGAATTGCAGAGATTTATATTTCAATTTAATAAGAGATAACCTGAAGATAGTTGCTAAAATTTGTACTTAAGAAACAGAATTATAAAAAAGACATGTTAAGGCAATAGCCAGAATTTATTTATTAAGCATAAACTTGTTTAATATGCAGCACCCAGTCTCTGGATACATTCCATGTGCCTGCCAAAAGATATATGTCTAAAGAAATGATGGCATATACCCTGTGGAATACTATACATTCATTATAAAAGAGTCATGAAATTTACTTATCTATGGATGAACATGGAGAATAGTATGCTGAGTAAAATGAGCCATAATAAAATGGAAAGACATAGAATAATCTCACTCATCTGTGGGCTACAAAAAAAAGATAGTATGGTAATGCTACCCAGAAACAACAGAGACAGGGTCAGGGGGTCCATTTCAGGCTAGTGATTTTTTTTGGGGGGGGGGGGTTGGATCTAACCTGGCAGTGCTCTAGTGTTACTCCTGGCTCTACCCTCAAAAATCTCTCCTGGAAGGCTTAGGATGGGATGTGGGAATTCATTTGAACCTCCATCCTTCTGCATGCAAGACAAACTCCTTACCTCCATGCTATCTCTCCGGGCTCCAGGATAGTGATTTTGACACTAAGAGCAATAAGTGATGCTACAGTAGAGTAGAATCCACTAGGACAATCATAGTTTTCGACAATTACTAGCTTTAAAAATGGAGAAACTTACTGGCAAGGCACACCTAGGTTAAAATTGTTAAAACAATACCTAAAAGGAAAGAGATAGAGAGGAGGAAAAGAGAGAACAGAGAATGGATAAGAGAGAGATAAGCATATTACCAGACTTAGAGTCAGATGAAGTAGAGATATAGGGAGAAATGAAATAAGAGCAAAAACTAAAATGAAAAATGTATATGTTTAAAGATGGAATATATATTAATTACAATACCTTGAAGAACAACATTGGCTCATTAGGATTTAAATAGGAATTCTGGAAATTTATAAAATTTTAACTCAAGGATGAAATGCTACTATCTGATTTTGAAGCATGGTGTCTATGATATATATAATATAAAATATTAGAATTAATTTATGTATGTATTTTCATTTTCATTTATTGCATATATATTTTACAATTCAAAATTGTTATGTTCTAGTAGATCACCATGTGTTTCTCAAAAGGAGCATTCTGCAAGTAAAATGAATTACAAAATTTCTGACATCAATATATTTTCATAGATTTATGCTTCACTCATTGTGGATTTTCTATCTTTAAAGGAAATTCATAAATTTATGAGTAATATTTTTCAATAGCTCCCTAAAATAACCTCAAAAATTTGCATAATAAACATTGAATGATTTTTTGTCTCATATACATCCACCCAGAACTATTTATAGTTTTGACAATTTATTTTAATGTATATTTCTATTATTCGATTTGAAAATAGTTTAATCCATGAAGTGTTGTTAAATATAGAAGTAAATTAGTGACATTGGAATTAAACACATCTACTTAATAATTAACTTTGATAATTATGTGAAAAAATGTTAATTTGTCAAATTCATCATCTTTGACAACCTACACTTTTTCAGAATTCTAATAAATGTTTTCCCTTTTGTTCAGTTCTCTTGAAAAGTTCCTTGCAACTTAACTAGAAATACATTTCTATTGTAGAACTTGTCTGTTAAAATTTTTCCTTTTTTTATTTATTTAAACATCTTGATTACAAATATGATTGTGATTAGGTTTCAGTCATGTAAAGAACACCCACTTTCACCAGTGCAATATTCCCACCACCATGTCCCAAATCCCCCTCCATTCAACCCCACCAGCACCTGTACTCTAGACAGGCTTTCCAGTTCCCTCACTCATTCACATGGTTATGGTAGTTCTCCATGTAGTTATTTCTATAACTGCACTCACCACTCTTGGTGGTGAGCTTCATGAAGTGAGCGAGAAGTTTCAGCCCACCTTTCACTGTCTCTGAGGATTGTTGCAAAGATGACTTTTATTTTTCTTAAAACCCATAGATGAGTGAGACTATTCTGCGTCTCTCTCTCTCTCTCCTCTGACTTAATTGACTCAGGATGATAGATTCCATGTACATTCATGTATAGGAAAATTTCATGACTTCATCTCTCCTGGTGGCTGCATAATATTCCATTGTGTTTATGTACCACAGTTTCTTTAGCCATTCGTCTGTTGAAGGGCATCTTGGTTGTTTCCAGAGACTTGCTATTGTGAATAGTGCTGCAATAAATATAAGTGTGAGGAAGGGGGTTTTGTATTATATTCTTTTGTTCTTAGGGTATATCCCTGGGAGTGGAATAGCTGGATCGAATGGGAGCTCAATTTCCAGTTTTTGGAGGAATCTCCATATAGCTTTACATAGAGGGTGAACTAGAAAGCATTCCCACCAGCAGTAGATAAGAGTTCCTTTTTCTCCACATCCCCGCCACACTGATTGTTCTTATTCTTTGTGATGTGTGCCAATTTCTGTGGTGTGATGTGGTACCTCATAGTTGTTTTGATTTGCATCTCCCTGATGATCAGTGATGAGGAGCATTCTTTCATGTGCCTTTTGGTCATTTGTA
>PVKC010044222.1:0-11630 GCA_004027635.1 Crocidura indochinensis | reverse complement strand
CCCTAGGAGTGGAATAGCTGGGTCGAATGGGAGCTCAATTTCCAGATTTTGGAGGAACCTCCATATTGCTTTCCATAGAGGTTGGACTAGACAGCATTCCCACCAGCAGTGGATAAGAGTTCCTTTCTCTCCACATCCCCGCCAGCACTGATTATTCTCATTCTTTGTGATGTGGGCCAATCTCTATGGTGTGAGGTGGCATCTCATCGTTGTTTTGATTTGCATCTCTCTGATGATTAGTGACGAGGAGCATTTTTTCATGTGCCTTTTGGCCATTTGTATTTCTTTTTTATCAAAGTGTCTGTTCATTTCTTCTCCCCATTTTTTTGATGGGATTAGATGTTTTTTTCTTGTAAAGTTCTGTCAGTGCCCTGTATATTTTGGATATTAGCCCCTTATCTGATGGGTGTTGGGTGAATAGTTTCTCCCACTCAGTGGGTGACTCTTGTATCCTGGGCACTATTTCTTTTGAGGTGCAGAATCTTCTGAGTTTAATGTATTCCCATCTGTTGATCTCTGCTTCCACTTGTTTGGAAAGTGTAGTTTCCTCCTTGAAGATGCCTTTTGTCTCAATGTCATGGAGTGTTTTACCGATGTGTTGTTCTATATACCTTATAGTATCAGGTCTGATATCGAGGCCTTTTATCCATTTGGATTTTACCTTCGTGCATGATGTTAACTGGGGGTCTATGTTCACTTTTGTGCAAGTGGCATACCAGTTCTGCCAGCACCACTTGTTGAAGAGGCTTTCCCTGCTCCACTTAGGGTTTTTATGTCAGGATTTTAAGAGTAAGGTAAAAAGGGGTCCAGCAGGTGTGAAAATTGGTAGTGAAGATCCTATCAATACAATCACCCTGAATATAGATAGACAGTGGGGTTAATGTCTGAGGAGTGACTGCAGTCAAGAGCAGCAACTGGTATAGGGCCAGAAACAGATTTGCACCCAATCAGGACCAGAGCACGGCTGAAGAGGAGGATTCTGTTGTCCACTATATCCAACCCTGAATTAGCAGGCTGGCATGAGAATTCCAAGAGAATGACACTGGAGAAGGGTAGAAAGGTTAGGGTCTTATGTAGAGATGCAATATTCCTAGTCCTTTTATCTTTGCTTTGCTGGATTAGCAAGATAAGCCATGCAACTGTTTTTTTCAGCATCCTTCCAAAACTCCCCACCCATGCCCCCTTTCATCCCTTTTTACTCTATGGGAATGATCAGGGACACAGAACATTGCCCTGAAAAGGAACCTTTTCCAAATATGAGTCCTTGATAAATACACTTATTTGAGCTCTTGGGAAATGTGGTGATTAAAAATACCCAATACAGCAAATTAAAAGGATCTCCTTCTGTGAGAGGGAACCAGCTGAATTCACATGATTTCCTCTCCTGTGTAAGGCTCAGTCTTGACCCCAGGTAACTGGCTGCTCCACTCCCGCCTCCTGCCATGGAAAGAAAAGAAAGGCATCCTTCCACTAGATATGGAATCGGCTGTCTTTGTGCGATTTTTTTTTCCACTTCCTATCAAAAGGAGTTCAAAAGTTGAGAACTGATTAGTATTCTAGGCATCAGGACAGCAGCAGCTTGGGGAGGTCAGTGGGGGAGGTGGGGGGAGCTGAGGGAGGATGAGGGAGTCTGGCAATTGAAGCCTCAGCTCCATAGCCCAAAGGAGACCTGCTCCCCAGAAACCAGAACTGGAAAGCTTTCTGGAGGTTGTCCTTCCCTCTTCTCTGCCTTACATTCATAGTGTCCCTGCTGTGTGCTGCTTTTCTTTGTGATAATAGCAACCCATCCACATGCAGTGGTGGAATTCAGGGGGAATCTCCAAGGAATTTCATTCTGGGCCTTTCTTACCAGTGGCAGGCACCACATTTGCATACATTTGTATAAGTTATGCATCAGTATACACTTCTCTTTAACATTGCAACCTAATGAAATCACTCAGACAGCACATTAAAAACACGATTACTCTGGGAAGTCTGACCCTTTCCCTGTTAAATCATTTGAATGATCGTTTGAATATATTTGCACAAGAGACACATTAAGAAGGCCCTTTCTTGTGTTTTCAGAATTAATGAAACCATTTGGCTACCTTTGGGAAGTGGGAAACATGTCAATAGTTTGCCTAAAGCCAACTCGGATACCTAAAGGCTCTGCAAACAGCAGGGGACTCTAGAAGGACAGTGCACCTTGGCTCTAGGCGTTCCTAGCCATCAGGAAATCAGCTCAAACAAATGAACTTTACTAAATGTCCATGTAAAAAAATAAGCTGCTAAATTGAGGGGTGGGGGAAATAGTTCTGTACGTTTACAGAACTAAGTGAGTGTGGGGAGAAGTTAAAACCAGTAAAACACAAAAAGGGCACCAAGCTCTAAGCTGTGTGGAATCTAGCATAACTAAAGATGCCAGGCAGCCATGCCCAGCCCTGCTCCCAAGAGGAGTGCCCTGGGCGCCGAGCCTCAGCCAGCAGGGCGCTCTCTCTACCGCAAGAGTTAAAGCACGCAGGCTTGACTAGCTGAGACTGTGGAAGCTGGTTGTGCGTGAAGACTTTAAAGAGCAGCGAGCTCTGAGCTTGCTCTCCCTGGATGATTTAGGTGCAGCCTTGCCTGGAGGCTGATGGCTTCTCAAGGTCACAGCTCAGACACATCCAGGCTCCTGCAGAGCTGATGGGATTCCAACTGTTCTGTGAGGGCAGCAACACTAAGCCAGCGTCTTGGCAGCAGGGCCCAGGGCTAAGGACCCCAAAGCCTACCTTGCTACTTTATATTTTAGAAAATGCATCTTTCATGTGCAGACAGTTTCCATTAGTTCGTCATGAATCTTCGATTAGCACAGAAGAAAGATAGTGCAAAAAAGACTGGCTCAATGCTGCTTAGCACATGGGGCAGCTAGAGAATGAAGGTGATTTCTGTGATCTGATCAAAGCCTAGGCTGCTCCTTACTTTACCCTAAAGTCTCTCCCATATTCTACCTGTTAGGATCCATCCCTGAAGCTACTTCTTTGCTCTCCACCCTTGCTTGGGAGTAGTCCATCAAGCTCTTGTTTATAGTGGGAGCTACATGGATGAAACCATCGCACATTACAAATTATATCCCCACCTTTCACTATGACTTGGGAGTTGCTCTCATGATTACCCTCTTGATCACATGCCCTTCATCTGGGCCCTGCCTTTGCTTCCATTCAGGACCAGGTATCAATTCTTTTATCCCAGAGAACAGTGGGCACTAGCATACCTAGCCCCAAGGTGAACATATAGGGATCACAGTTCTGTCCACCAGTAATGGAATAGAACATCAACGTCTCCCTGCCTAATGATAACATCTCTGCCTTCAATGATTGCCCAGACCAGATACCTGTACTTTGCCAGAATCATCAGTCTAAGCGTGTTTTTGCAAATCATCACATTCATCAGGAAGCAGAACGCTTGTCATCTGGACAACCTCTTCCCAGACTTTGCTCCATACTTCCACTTGATCTCACTCAGATTTCATCTAACTCAGGAAATATTTTGGCCCTGGTGGCATTAGGCAAAGCTTGGTTAAATTCTAAAGTTGTAAAGAACAAGAATGAGAGATGCAGACTGTCTAGGACTGCTGCCTGGGTGCCAGGTTTCTTCCAGCATTTCTAGCTCTAAGTGAGTACTATCCTTGGCAATGCAAGGTTTTTATTTTTTTCACATCTGCCAAACAAAGAAACAGAAATTGTTTCTTTCATCCCTAGCTTACTTGTAAGCTACAATTCTATCTCACCTTTTCCAATACACAGTGGCAGCATGCTTGGGCTTGAAATCATTCATTCTCTCTTCCCAGCAAATGATCTAGATGTGCATGGGGGTGGAAAGAAGACAGAAGGAGATGAGGTCAGAAGCCACCAGGAGAGCTTTCTTAGTTCCACACACTGTCACTGTCCTAGAAATGCATACTTCATGTCATTTGCTCTTGCTCATCCTTGACAGAAACCCAGGGCCGAGTATGCTATCCTCTGCAGTTACTCCCACATCACCTACTGCTGGAGTTCCCACATTAATGGTTATAAGCTCTCCTCTGTCAACTGTAGTAATGGTTCCCATGTCACCTGCAATAGGTGCTCTGTGATAACTGCTGAAGGAGGCACAGCTTTCCCAGACTGTAAGCCTCTTTTACTTCTCTGTCAGCTCGCTCCAGAAAGAACACAAACCTTTTGAGAATGAACTCGTTGTTCTGTGGGTAATTAAGTGATTTAATTTACCATGTGAAATAGAGATATCAGGGGCCGGGCAGTGGCGCTGGAGGTAAGGTGCCTGCCTTGCCTGGGCTAACCTAGGACGGACCACTGTTCGATCCCCCGGTTCCCCATATGGTCCCCCGTGCCTGCCAGGAGCGACTTCTGAGCGAATAGCCAGGAGTAACCCCTGAGCGTCACCGGGTGTGGCCCAAAAACCAAAAAAAAAAAAAAGAAAAGAAAAGAAAAAAAAGAAATAGAGATATCATACCTATTTTAATTGTTCCATAATCATTATAGGATATAGAACTGATAGAGGATTTTATTTTTACCAGAGTGACATATATCATGCTCTGTACCAAAGAAATAGCATTAGTTATAAGATACATAGCTAATGTTTACTAAGTTTATTTCCTCTACAGAAATATTGAGTAAATTATTTTAATAAGATTTCATTAAACGGGGCTCTTTATGGCTATTCTGATGCACATCCATGTGATTTGATAGTGTCTTCCTGGTGGGTTCTCATCTGAGTTGGTAAAAATGTTGGGAAACAAGAACAAAGGAACCAGGAGAGCAATTATTCAGCTCTCACTGTTTCACTTTCTACAACTGGGACCTTGTCAATGACCTGACCACTACTCAGGGTGCCCAGTCTCCTAGAATCCACTTGATCTTCATTCTTATTTCTAGAGAAACTCACTATCTGCTCAAGAGATTGGTACTTTGAGGGATATAATTAGAACCAGTCACTGTATAGTGCTCTAGCAAAAGCTACCCCAAAAAGCAGATCATATTGACCACTTCCATCTCATTTCATCTTTCCCTCACCTCATGCCAACCTGCAAAAGTTTATTTCCTGTGATAGTTTTGCATCTGATGGATATATAGAACACTGTATTTCCTTCAATTCTCAGTTACAAAATAGTAGAGGTTGAACTCTATACATGGGTAGTGTACAAGATAGCGGTTTACCTATTTCCCGTGACTGCAAGTGATCCAATCTACCTCAACTGTGTAATGCTTTTCAGAGTGCATCTACTTCCACTGCATCTACTTCTCTTTTCTAAGTCATGTGCCTCAGAAAACAAATTATTTTCAATTTTTTTTGAGGACACTCTCTTCTAAAGCTCTTTATTTCTGTGTATGATTCTTGAGTCAGAGGTTATACCAATATCCAATTATCACTAGGTAAAAATCAAATTTTTATTGGAACTATTCCTATGCCAGGGTCTATGCACACATATTTGTAACCATACTTACCAACATTGGATTCATAATGATTTTTATAAGTTCTATAGTAATAAAATGAAATTAATTAAATTAATTTTAAATGTATTTGGTTATACATTCTTTGTTTTCTCTTTGGAATTTGAAGAAATCTACTATACATATTCTGTCTGGCAACTGCATGCCAGTTTTATATCAAGAAGATCTTGATCTGCTCAATTATCTATCTGATTACAGCAGCCTTCAGAAAATAGAAAGTTGCATTCAAATGATCAAATCTACAACTTCTTATTGTGGTTATATTTTTGAGAACTCCTAAATGTTTAAGAACTCACTTCACACTCAAAACAATAATAATGTCAACCTACATAATCCATGAATATGGTATATATCTTGACTTTTTCATACCAAATTTCAAGCTGTTCATGTTTTTAAAATTACTTTTAAGGAAATGGGGTGGTTTGAATTATTTTATAATTTGTAAGTATGCCTTCTATTGCAACATGAATTACATACTCTACTTTATTTATTTCCTTTTAGATTATTACTGGCTGAAATTATTTTATGGTTATTAAATAAGCAGAAATTAAATTAGTCTCTTTGACATTTGATACACTAGAAAACAGTTCATCCTTCTTAGGTTTTAAAATTGAACTTTAACCACTATCATGGGCATCACAGCTAACATTAGGATCGGAGTTCTGGGGCTGGAGAGATAGCATGGAGAAAAGGTATTTGCCTTGCATGCAGAAGGTCGATGGTTCGAATCCCAGTATCCCATATGGTCCCCTGAGCCTGCCAGGAGTGATTTCTGAGTGTAGAGCCAGGAGTAATTCCTGAGTGATGGCCGGTATGACTCAAAAACCAACCAAAAAAAAAAAAAAGAAAAGAAAAAAAGAATGGTGTTCTACTATGCTTCAGTAGCATTATAAGAAAATATGTTTTTTGCCCTGCTAGTCAAAATTTCTAGAGTTTCAGCATCTACTAATACTGAAAATTTAGACTGTCTTCTGCCTGCCTAAATGACTTTTACCTCTTAAAAAAATCCTTCATTTTTCTGAGTTCTGTGTCTTCCTCTATACATGGAAACAGTGGTAAGACCCACAGAGTAGTTTGATAATTAAAGAAAAAAATGCACATAAAGCTCTTATGAGTGCCTGACATTTGCCTAGTACATTCAATTTATTATAACTTGTGGTGGAGCTACAGGAATATTATTCCATCATTTTAGTCTTTTTTTATAGAATGATAAATATAAAGACCTTGAATGTACCTTTCCAACCTCGAAATCTAGTCATTATAATGAAACAGGAACATGGAAAAATCACTTTAGACACTGTAATGTACCACAAGCATCCCAGGCTAGATGACCAAGACCCACTGTGGTGATTTTCTGATTAATAATCAAGAAAATGATTCATTCAGTAATTTAGATTGTACTCCTGAAAACAGAAAAATTATCTGAGTAAGGCATGCTAAGTTGCAGCAAAAGTCCCAGAGTCTATGGTCATACACCAGCAGAAATGAATGTGAAAAAAAATAGATGATTCAAAGGCAGGAAAAACGATATTGGGAGCATGATGTGACGTCTGTTGTATGTCTAAATGAGCATGGTGGAATTCACTTCATTACCTAATCTTCTTCAATGCCTATTATCTTATACATATAAAAAGATTCTTTTTTATATGTATACCATATACAGAAAAAGACTCAAACTCAGTTCTAGGCTATCATTTTTCTTGAGTTGTGAAATTAAAAACGTATGGTGCTATTTTGCCCGACAACCTGTAGGATTCCTAAGATACCTGATTTGACTGAACTAAGAAAGTTTAGTTAAGCTAGTTACATTAATTTAGAAAATTTTAGAGCCACTCTAGATATTTTACCAAGACAAAAACTAGAGAGGATCACTTTAAAACATTTTGGGCACATTGAAAGGACAGGTTAGCTGTATCCAGAGATAATGAATCTCCACTAAGGAATTGTGAACCACACAATTACATAGCCAGTTGATAAGCACAACACCAGAATGGAATGCAAGAATGGAATGCAGGATCTGTCATCTTCACACTTTCAATTTCACCATATGGAGGAAGTGGCAGAAGATAGAGAAACTGAGTAATGAAAAGTAATAGACTTTTTGAAAAGACACATGTAAATGACATAAAAAGGAAATCATTCTGTAAGGTGATTTTAGGGATAGTTAATTGCATGACCTTCAAAAGTGACTATTGAAATAGCTGTCACAAGTTAAAATTCAAAAAATGAAGTATACTAATAGCATTAAAAGTAAAAATGATTGAGTCCACACATCCATACATGTGTGGTATGTTGCTCTGTATATCTTATGAAGGGCATGTTTTGACTTGTGTACTTGAGGTGTGATAATCTTGTGCCCAAGAGGCAAACAGATAATTGCATTTTTAGCCCCTGGATTCAAGCGCACAGTTGAAAACTTACATTCTTTCATTTTGCTCCAGTAACCTTTCTAAACCCAAGGACAGAAGACATCTGAACTTTGGATTTCTTCCTTTCCATTGCATAGAATCTAAGAAAACAGTGAAGGTTGTCAATTGCAAAGGTTCCATACCAAAGGATCCCCAGTAGAAAATGAAAAACCAGTTGCTATCATTTTAATGTTTATTTACAAAGTATATTGGAGAAAAATGATTGAACATGGCCTCAGAACAAATACAATTCACAGGGTATTTTGTCCAAGCACTGACTGCCTAGAACTGAGGACCATCTATCCAGGATTTACTTCCTTACCTTTGTATAGTCTAGAGATCTAATGATCATCTATCCAGGACTTCATTTCACTTCACAATGTGAGAATCAAAGGCTCCTGGGCTTAGGACCAAAATAAAGCTACTGTAAAATATTTTCCACTCTATAACTTCCCCATAGGTAGAGGGTATTAGCCCAAGGATAAAACCGCAAAATGAACCCCCCTAAAAAGAGTCAAGAACTCCCCATGTTCAGCTGAAAAAGAGGAACTAGGTAGGTCCAATTGTTCCACCAGATAAAGATTCCTGACACAAATTTGAGTCAGAAATAAGTTGGGACATCTCCCCTAAACTGGATGTGATTTTTTATGTAATTTCTGTTCAAGTTAATAAAATGCTTGCATTATTGTATCAACCAAGGAAATGCTTGAGTTGTTGAAGATTTATATACTGCTTGAAGATTTAACTCGGGGTCCTTGTCAAGACTCCCTTCGTTGGATGAGACTTGAACCTCAACTAGTTGAATAAACTCCCTTTTTGCACCTTGCACTATCGGAGGTAGTCTTTGGCTCTCAGGCCCAACTTGAGTATCAACTAACCCAAACAACAGCAGCCTAGCAATTGGAATCCCAGCCCAGGTCTATGCTTCCAGGGCGAAAAGGTCTTAAGGTGATTTCGCATGCCCAATTCATTCTTTACTGAGACTGCTACCACCACATATTTCAGAGCATTTATCTTTACTTAAAAACCATACCAGCAAGATTCCTTTTAGAATGCAGAGTCCAAAAGACTGAATTACCTTTTCTTTTTTCCCCACACCCAGCAGCACTCAGGGGTTACCCTGGCTCTGAGCTCAGAAATCGCTCCTGGCTTGGGGGACCATATGAAATGCCAGCGATCGAACATGAGTCCATCCTGGGTCAGTGCTTGCAAGGCAAAGGTAATTGTGCTACCACTGTGCCCCAAGACTGAATACTTTTTCAAAATCATGTGCATTATTTTTTTTGAAGTTTTTATTTTATTTTATTTTTTTTATTTTTTAACATTTTTTTATTTTGATCACAGTGGCTTACAAATCATTCACATTAGTATTTAGGTACATATTAACATTGAATCAGGGGAATACCCACCACCAGGTTTGCCCTCCCACCATCCCCATTCCCTTTCTGCATCCCATATCCTCCACCATCACCCCCAGGCTGCTAGAGTCCCCTCTTTGACTAGCTTAATATCGGTGATCATACATCTGTTTGGTCCTCCTACCCTCCCTTGATTTCCCCTCCATTTGAGAGGCTGAGCTAGATAAATGTGGTTTTGTTTGAGGGACATGTGCATTATTTTTATCTGTGTTCTGCCAGATTCTTTTAAGTTTTCTCTTAGCATGGAATGGTAGTTTTTTGGGGGGAATAAAATATTTGAAATCCCTAAAAACAAATGCATGCTCGGGTTTTGAGTAGGGAGGGAAGCTGAGTGAATAAAATGGCCCCTCTGTTGCTGATTACCATCAAAGCTAGATACACAGGTTGGCGGAAAATGCTGATCAAAGAGAATTTTCCCCAATCTGATCATAATTGACGCGATGTTCTGTGTCGAATCACTTCCTGTTTCCTGATTGCAGATAAGAAAAATGTGATTTAATCAGCGCATTTGCCATAGTTCAGAGCCCATGTTCCCGAAAGCAGCTGCAGCTCCCCTTGGTGCCGCCTGCACGCCTGGCTGGGGCACACACATGTCCAGGGGCTGGGCCTGTTATCAAACTCACAGCTCATCACCACAGCAGAAGCAGCTGCTTTCTAGCTTGGTAATGCAAGAAGAGTAGTTCCATCTTCTTGTCAGAATTCAGAGCACTTCTAAAAGATGTTGAAAAATGATCTTATTGTCTGATGACTCTGCCAAACTATAATGCCAAAGTACCTTTACTCAAGCCTGAAGATAACTCATCTAGTCTATCTGTCTTTATTTTTGCCCACAACATGGATTATCAGTCTATAATCTTTTGGTTGAAACAAATCAGTGAAACAAACACATTTGCTTATGGACAAAGAAAAAATTAGAGAGGAAGAGTGATTTACATGCAGACATAAGTTCAATGTCTTAAAGCAAGCCAGGAAATCCCATGATTCTTTGTTCCATGTTAATGGCCCTCTTCCAACCAAACTACACAATCTCCCCACCTTCTCATTATCTAGAGATAATTAAATAAGATTGAGGAAAAGTTCTCAACCCCTCAACTTGCAAACTTTCCAAAAATTCATATGTCCTCTATTCAATCAAAAATACCCACTAAGCTTTTCTTACACACTGATATCCATAGAGGTGCTAAATATATGTATTTTTAATGTTCCAGATCTTTGATCTTACATTCAAATTAGTAGAAGCAAATTTTTCAAATCATAGCTTAAATATCTAAAATTAGGGATATAATGTAGGTAGCAGAGCTGTGGAATAGGACCCACTCTCAAAACAAGGAGATCACCACACTGCCTTTGAATCCCCAGGACGCCTGTGCGTGGCCCTGGGGGTCAGGCTCCAGTGCCAGAGCATTGGCTCACGCATAACTGGGGCCGCCAGTCCCCCTAGACGATGGCTCTTTTAACCTCGAGTGACACCTCAAAGGATTAAAGACCTTGATATCAGACCTGATACCATAAGGTATATAGAACAAAAGGTCAGTAAAATACTCCATGACATTGAGACTAAAGGCATCTTCAAGGAGGAAACTGCACTTTCCAAACAAATGGAAGCAGAGATCAACAGATGGGAATACATTAAACTCAGAAGATTCTGCACCTCAAAAGAAATAGTGCCCAGGATACAAGAGTCACCCACTGAGTGGGAGAAACTATTCACCCAACACCCATCAGATAAGGGGCTAATATCCAAAATATACAGGGCACTGACAGAATTTTACAAGAAAAATCATCTAATCCCATCAAAAAGTGGGGAGAAGAAATGAACAGACACTCTGATAAAAAAAGAAATACAAATGATCAAAAGGCACATGAAAAAATGCTCCTCATCACTAATCATCAGGGAGATGCAAATCAAAACAACGATGAGATGCCACCTCACACCACAGAGATTGGCGCACATTACAAAGAATGAGAATAATCAGTGCTGGCGGGGATGTGGAGAGAAAGGAATTCTTATCCACTGCTGGTGGGAATGCTGTCTAGTCCAACCTCTTTGGAAAGCGATATGGAGATTCCTCCAAAATCTGGAAATTGAACTCCCATTCGACCCAGCTATTTCACTCCTAGGGATATACACTAAGAACACAAGAATTCAATACAAAAACCCCTTCCTCACACCTATATTTATTGCAGCACTATTCACAATAGCCAGGCTCTGGAAACAACCAAGATGCCCTTCAACAGATGAATGGCTAAAGAAGCTGTATTACATATACACAATGGAATATTATGCAGCCATCAGGAGAGATGAAGTCATGAAATTTTCCTATACATGGATGTAAGTG
>PVKC010044221.1:0-11631 GCA_004027635.1 Crocidura indochinensis | reverse complement strand
GCATCAGTGGAAGTAATTCTTCTTGGAAAGTTTGATAGAATTCACCTGTAAAACCATCTGGACCTGGACTTTTGTTCTTGGGAAGTTTCCTAATTACTGTTTCAATTTCCTCTGAGGTGATTGGGCTGTTTAGGGTTTCTAAATCCTCTTTTTCTAGTCTTGGAAGCTGGTATTTTTCCAAAAATCTGTCACTTTCTTCAGGGTTCTCTAGCCTAATTGAAAAAATCTTATTCTTAAAATGATAATATTTTGGAAGAATGGGAACAAAATAAAATATAGATGATAAAAAGATTTTAAAATGCTCATAATTGAAGTTGGATGATGGTAACATGATTGTACTTTTACAATTCAGCTTACTTTCTTTTTTTTTCCTTTTTTTTTTTTTTAATGTTTTTTGGGTCACACCCGGCAGCACTCAGGGATTACTCCTGGCTCCATGCTCAGAAATTGCTCCTGGCAGGCACGGGGGACCATATGGGGCACCGGGATTCAAACCGATGACCTTTTGCATGAAAGGCAAACGCCTTACCTCCATGCTATTTCCCGGGCCCCTCAGCTTACTTTCTATATGTTGAACCTTCTATTATATGCACCAGTATTTATTTGTATATATCATAACTACATAATATCTGTGCATAATTTATCAAAATAGCATATGATGCCTACTTTGATATTTCAATATCTTATTCATATGATTTACTTTATGGTGAATATTTGCTAGAGGAAAACACATTTTATGCAAATAGACTGAATAATTAAAATATTTTATCTAAAGGATAAGATAGTAAACATTTATGATATAACAAAATGGTGACAATATATAAAATTTATATTAAAAACACATATTATTATGAGAATAGTATCATAGAATTTAGCATCAGTATAATGAATGACTAAATCTATTCATAAAATTCCATCAGTCAATCTATCAGAGTCCAATACAAATTAGAAATCACTCATGTGGGAAATAAGGAAGTAACCCAGAGATTATAAACAATCAGAAATGTTTACTATTCCTGTGTTGGAAATCTAATGGGAAGATACCCAGAAAGAAAGCTGAAGAAATAGTCTCTTTAAGGAAATCAGATCCTTGAAAGTTTATCCAGTGCGAGCTAGAACCACTAGGATGATGTAACGGGCATCTGATAATGGAAGTGTCATTGGACTAGAGAAGTAGGAGAAACATGCTGCATGTCCTCCCTTCTTCTCTCATCTCTAATTAGCATCTCCCATAAACCAATGTCCACTCACAAACTCAGACTACAGAGCAACAAAGAATCCTTAGCTCCAAGATGTTTGCACCCATAATAAAACAGATAATAATGAGGGAAATATGCTTTAGCATAAAGTCTTATTTCAATCTTTTTGTTTTGTTTTGTTTTGTTTTTTGGGCCACACCCGGTGATGCTCAGGGGTTACTCCTGGCTATTTGCTCAGAAGTCGCTCCTGGCAGGCACGGGGAACCATACGGGGAACCGGGGGATCGAACCGCTGTCCATCCTGGGTTAGCGAAGGGAAGGTAGGCACCTTATCTCCAGCGCCACCGCCCGACCCCCCTTATTTCAGTCTTTATCAACTTACTGATATCTTTGAAGTTAAAATAGTAACCATGCATATTTGGTGTTAAATAATTGCTTATGGAGCTTTCCATTTTCCTCACTTTAATCATAGTTGGATTTACAGTGGAATGATCATTAAACTTCAGACACCATTTTTGCTTCAGCTTCATCCAAGAAAAGATCTTGGCAATTGTTTAAAATGAATAATCACTTATTATTTTTATAATAGAGGATTCAAAATGTTGTATAAATGTCTTGTATAAAATCAGAGTTGGCCCTTTTCCTACCTTCTTTCCTCTCTCATTAAACTGAAGTTCCCTTCTATTCTCAATCTTCCTTCTTTAATTTTAGTTCATTAAAAGAGAGCAGAACCACAGAACAGATGTGCCTAAGAAATTAAAATTCAATCCAGAAAAATATGGGAAATTGTTATTACCTTTATGGAAACTGTACAGAAAAATTACAAACTCACATTTTTGCAATAATAAATAAATGAAAAGATAGGTGAGTACTAGATCTATTCCTGAGTTTTTTGGTTTTCTAACATAGTTCCAAACAATTGTTTACAAAACCTATCTCCCTACAAACAGATCAGTTTTTTCCCAAAGAGAAAGTAGAAACTTAATTTATTTTAAGTGAATTCTTAATTTTATAAAAGGAAATTTTGACAGTTTAAATAAGCAGTTGAAAAATACAAATTACACTTGAGTGTTCTACTAAATCTCCTACATTCACCCTAGACTTCCACATGTGCAGCCTTTTTTTTTTATAGGTAGCATAACATGGAAAATTTACTTTAAATCTTTTTAAGAAATTTAGTGCCTTTTTTCTTAAAGTCAAAACCAAGATAAAGAGAGAAAGACATCTCCATAACAGGATTGTTATTATTTATTATTACTATTATTAAAAAGCTTGAACTCAACAAAATCAGAATTCCAAGCACATTCTCAGTGCTAGTCTATAAATTAAGAGTGGTGAGATCTAAACAGAAGGCTAGCAAACATTTATTTGTATTTATATGTATATATACATATATATATATACAGATGGTGTGTTGATATGGTAAGATGACTGGAAAATTTTGAGCAATTCCCATGTAACAGGTATGGAACTCAGTGCTTTAATCAGTGAACTAATGATTCAGATCAGACATGGTTCTTTGTGTAGAGACAAAGCAATGATAGGACAGAGTCTGCTAGATATTTAGAGTCTACCAGAGAAAGATAGAAAATAATTGCATACAGGGAGACATATAATTGACTTCAATGTTTTATATAATAAAAAATAAGGTAATGGAATAGAGAGAGTTAACAGTGAGGCAGAAAATAATTTTATAAACTGGTATAGAACTCTTCTTCTGAGAGGAGGGATAGTTCAGTGGAGAGGGTGTTTCCTTGGTACATGGCTGACCCAGGAGCAATGTCCCTTGCATCCCATATGGTTTCTTAAGCCTAGCAAGAGTGACCCCTAAGTGAAGATATAGGAGTAATTTGAACATCATTAGGTGTGGTCATAAAAAGAAAAGAAAAGAAATCCTCTCTGAGAACTTGGCCTGGTATAAGAAAGTAGATGAGAAAATAAAAAAAATATATAAGAAAATAACGACTTAATTTATTGTAATAGTCATAAATCAAAACTTACAAAATTTGCTTTAACTTTTTTAAAAAATGGGGAAGAACAAATACAAAAGGGTCTGAATTTGGTATAATTGAGGTATTGGAATTAGAGCAGTGTGAGTACACCAAGAGGACAGTGGAAGATTAACTCAGAATAGGCAGGACTTATATTATTCTGAACCATGATCAGTTCATCCATTCCACACAAGGAAGGCAGGCACAGGGTGTTTTGTGTTAAGCATTCAGATGACATAAGGTGGTCAATGAAGATGGTATATGCTATGATGGCTGAGTTAATGGTGGGTTGATGATTCATAGTGTTGACAGAATCCCAGGGGCAATGTTTTTTCTATTTATTTTATATCTTTCATTTTATTGCACTGCAAGCAATCAAAGGCAGGGTTTTATACACATAAGACAAGTACTATACCACTGAACTTGGACAAATTTTTAATGAACTGGATGTGGCTTGAAGGATAGACCTAAAATAAAGATGTCACCCTCACCTAGAGCTGACACAATCTTCACAGGCCACCACCACTGACACCACCATCTCGCCTATGTCCCTTAATCAATCTGTTACCCAACTTTAAACTGACTTTCTCCCAAGTCCTATTACTGTACCAAAAACCTCCCTAAGTTATATCACTAAGTTATAATAGACTCAATAGTAGAATATTGATTGCAACCAGTAAATAAAAATACTGCTAGCCATACCCAGTCACTCCATATAGATATAGTCTTAGAGTAAGACATTGTATTTTCAGTTAGATATAAGATATTAGCAATAATTTCCAGTCAAGGAATAAATACTTAATAATTTTCCAGAAAACCAAAATAATGGCTAAATGCACTATGAAGTTGAAAGTGAAGGGATAAACTGTAGACGGGAAGATCAATTGTTGGTTTATTCTAAAAGAGTCACAAAATCGGGACAACACAGAAATTCCTCAAAGGCTTGTGCTTGATAGAGAGAAAATAATGCAATTCATTTCTCTTTAAGTTGATTTGCTAGAGCACTATTTGGTTATTGAGGGTACCAAGTGACGATATAACTGTCATATTCAAATCCTGTGGATAAATGATAAAATACCCTTTTCCTCTTTCTTTAAAAGGTGAACTTAAAGCTCAGCAGTATAAAGTATGCTGGATTAGGAGTGAATTTCTGGTCATTTGGGGCTTTTCAAAGACAGATTTCACAGACTGATTAAGCTATAGTTCCAGTAGTGTTTCACAATTGACAAGAAGAGGATTCAAAATTTATTTTATTTAAAATATCTTTATTTTCTGTTCCCTTCTGTGGCCATCGCTGAAGTAGTACCAGCCAAAATGAAATGTAATCCTTTTTGACTTCTGACCGGAATAAGAACCGCAAAAGGCATTTCTATGTCCCTTGCCAAGTTGGCAGAAGATTATTTATGTCTCCTCTTTCCAAAGAGCTGAGACAGAAGTACAATGTGCGATCCATGCCCTTCTGAAAGGAGGATGAAGTTCATTTTGGGAGAGGCCACTACAAAGGTGAGCAAGTTGGCAAGTAGTTCAGGTTTATAGAAAGAAATATGTTTTCTACAGTGAACAAGTACAGTGGGAGAAAGCAAATGACACAGCCATCAATGTTGGTATTCACCCCAGTAAGGTGGTTATCACTAGACTAAAACTGGACAAAGATCACAAAAAGATCCTTGAATGCAAAACCAAATCTCGCGAAATGGGGGGGGGGGGTGGAGGGAAGGCAAATATAAGAAAGAAACAACTGAGAAGATGCAGGAATAATGGGGCTGCAGCGGATGAGCAAGCGGTTTGATCCTCTGGAGTCATATATGGTCCCCCAAGCCAGGAGCGATTTCTGAGCATATAGCCAGGAGTAACCCCTGAGTGTCACCCAGTGTGACCGAACCCCCCCAAGGTTACTTTGTATATAACTTGATTATAAACTGTAAAATGAAGACTGCAGTACTTGTTAAAAAATAAAAATATATTTATTTATGCAATCAGTATTAATAAAACAATTGGAAAGATAAAGAAAATTAGAGAAAAATATTATAGAGAAAGCAAAACTACCCAAGAAAGTTAGTAATTGTATAATTGGTGAATCTAGGTACTGCCCAGTACATGGATGAATAGTGTTCTTACTACCTTTCACCCTTTTTGCATGTTTAGAGTATTATAAAAAATTAAAAAAAACTTTTAAGAGGGGGTGCCTGAAGAGATAGTAAAATGGGTATGAAGCTTGCCTTACACCTTACACACCACTGACTCAATTTTGCTTCTCTGTTATTCTATATAGTCCCCAAACACCACCAGAAATTATTTCATATTGCAGAGTCAGGAAAGCACCACCAGTGTGGCAAACAAAACAAAACAAAAATTAAAGAATTCTCTATAGGGGGAATATTAATTGATAGATTGCTAATTGTTCTTTCAGGGAAATTCTGATCTGTGGTTTTTAGTAGTGATTATTTTAATCAGCCCTTTCTTTGTGAGTTGTCTCTATATGCTAAAAATTTTATGATTTTTTAAAAATTCCATGTTTCTAAATCAAGGGAATAATAACATATATTTCCTAAGGTACAGCATTTTCTATCTTCTTGCTTTTATATTTTCTAACCATTTTTATATGGGCAAGGATTCTTTATGATTCTACAGAGTTTCCTGGGAGGAAAAGCTACTTATGTTCTTTGTTACTTAGTTGTTATTCTGATAAACATAGAAAGCTCTAAACCCTATTGCTAGATGTATTGCATTATCTATTTATGTTTAGATTGTTGGCAGCATGATAATTTTCAAAGCGTCTGCTGTGTTAAACACATCTGATATAATATTTAAGAATGTCAAAGGACATGTTAAACTCTATTTGTCAGTATATCCCTACAAAATACAATAATAAAGTAAAAGTGCTCAAACTGCAATCATACTGCAAACTGGAAAAGGTTTAGTGTGACTCTTTTTTATGTTAAATTCAAAAATAATATTTACCCCTGTGGTTTGTACACATCTTAAAATATGGTTGAACTATATAAATTTGACATTTTATAGACCAAAGACAGTAAAATATTGACACTATCATTTGGTTTACTATGCTAAAATTTTAAAAAATCCTGTAATGTTGACATAA
Source organism: Crocidura indochinensis (assembly GCA_004027635.1). Taxonomy (NCBI): domain Eukaryota; kingdom Metazoa; phylum Chordata; class Mammalia; order Eulipotyphla; family Soricidae; genus Crocidura; species Crocidura indochinensis. The sequence goes on along the minus strand of PVKC010044221.1, from coordinate 5,341 downwards.
GACAAAATATATTCATTTACTTGTTATATGTTATTTTCTCCCTAATGAGAGTTCACAAAGAGTAGAGGCATGGAGACAAAGAGTTTATAGAACTTCAGTTCATGTGCCCAAAGCAGTTACTAGAATAATTTAAATTTCCTTATAAACTTAATAATAATAGAGTTCAGTGTATAAATTCTCCAACTCATTTTTTTGTTCCATCATCACTTAGGCTGACAATAATGAAACAAAAAAGAAACTAGTGTTTAAGGTTAGTTTCAGTACATGGTTGTATAATCCATACATATTCTATATAAATCCTACAGGTTCTTCTATATTCTGTACAAATTTGTAAATAATTTGAACACCTATCCAGTGTATTCCCAAGATTGCTATAGTCAAATTATATCAATTCCTTAATATTAAATAAGTACTCCATCCACTAAGGAGGGAGAAAGGTCACTGACTAGTATTAAACAATTAAGCCAGTGGTCCTCAAACTACGGTCTGCGGGCCACATATTGTATTTGTTCCTGTTTTGTTTCTTCACATCAAAATAAGATGTATGCAGTTTGCATAGGAATATGTTCGTAATTTTTGTTTTTACTATAGTCTGGCCCTCCAATGGTCTGAGAAACAGTGAACTGGGCCCCTGTTTAAAAACTTTGAGGACCCCTGAATTAAGCAATTGACAGTTTGCCTTGTGCTTTTCTCTGAATCAGAGTATTTGATAACCTCTGGTAAAAGAGAAATCACCTATAGTATTATTTCACTCTTTTTTTTAACAAGTGAGTATTCTCAATTTAGCATGGATCAGACTTAAGTGTCACACCCTGAGCATAACACACTATGCAATGGAAAATAATTGACTTAACTGCCTAAGTAAGAGCTATTGAAAATAAAATTTGTGACCAATTCTCATAAGTTGGCATACTTATAAAACCTTTTCTTGACATCTGCACTCAAATTATTAGTGTTTTATCAGATGCCTCTCATTAGTATCCCTTAAGTGTAGTGGACTTGAGGAGCTAGCAGCTAACACAATGGGCTGAATGCATGCTTTGCATGCAAGGGATCTGGAGTGATCACTGGTAAGTCAACTAAAACAATAACTGGACACCATGCTGTGAGTAACCCTTGGCCCCTGCTGAGTATAACTAGGAGGTTAAAAAAAAAAAACAGAGGGAAAAAAAGGCAAATTTTTGGTCAGAATCAGAGTAGATAAGGCTGGAGTGCATTTTTGCATTCAGAAATCATGAGTTGAATTTTGATAGGGTTTCCTAAGTACTTCCAGGAGTTACCCTGACAATGAAGCCAAGAGTATCCCCTGAGCTCGACCAGATATGGCCCCCTCAAACCAAGTATTTTTTCTTTTTCAAAAAAAAAATCAGTTTTCTTGAAAACTGAAATTTTTCTAAAAGCTGAAAGTTACATAGATTTAAAACAAAGCAAAACAAAACAATCTCTCTTAACAGAACATTAAATATTGGTACATCAGTACAGTATATATGCTTTTTCAATCATTGCCTCAAAATTATCATGGCAAAATGAGCAAAAATCTCAGATTTAAATTTCTTTACTTACTAAATTTACCTATAAGTTTCTATTCAGGGTACTTTAAAACTTCACTTTTTCAAAACTAGAGAGAGAACTGTAGAGGCTGAGTGCTTATTATGTAGGCCACAAAATGGATTCATTGCCCTCACCCACCCACCATAAAACACTGTCAGGAACAACTTCTGAGTACAAAGCAGGAAATAGCTCACTATCACCTCTCATTGTGTGTCCCCCATTCCCAATTTCATTATTTTAGTCCATTTCATCTCTTTTTGGTAAAAAAAAATCTACATAATTCCTAATGTTTTTCTAATATTGAATATCCCCATAAAAATAAACAGAAAAGAAAAAGAATGGAATTTAGCAATGTAAGAAATCAACTAGCTGACAAGAGGTGGTATTGTTACATTATCTTAGTGGTTATTCTTTATAGAAATCTCCATCTTTATAGATAGCTCCATCTTTATAGATATCTCCATCTTTATAGAAATCACTACTGTGACCTCTCAAGTAACAATCTCTGGGAGAGAGATATAAATGGTAGAGAGATATATGATAGAGAGATAGATAGATAGGTGATAGATATATAGATGATAGATAGATAGATGATAGATAGATTATAGATAGATAGATAGATAGATAGATAGATAGATAGATAGATAGATAGATAGATAGATAGATAGATGGTGGTTTGGAGGCTACACACAGCTGTGCTCAGGACTTACTCTTGGTCTATACTCAGAAATTACACTGGTGAGCTCAGGGTTTGAATTGGGTAGTTACATGAAAGGAAAATTTCTTAGCTAATATACTATCTCTCTAGCCCTCAATATACATTTTTAAGAGTCAATATTACTGAGACAGAGAGATAGTAACTGCTGTAGGGTACTTGCCTTGCACACAACAGACCCAGATTCAATTCCTGACACCAGATATAATTCTCCAAGCACTCCAAAGAATGATTTTGAGCGCAGAGATAGAAAAAGTCTGAATAACTGAAATAGCTTGCCCCCAAATTAAAAAAAATTATTAGTATTTTTTGAAGAGATAGTGCAAGGGATAAAGTTGTTTCCCTTGCTCACAGCTGACTCTGATTAAATCCCCAGAACTGCACCACATATGATCTTCTAAGCTCTGCCAAGGAGAGATGCATAGAACCAAAAGTTAAGCCATAATAATACTGTGTGGCCCAAATGCAAAAGAAAATTTAAATAAATAGTAATAAATAAAATAAAATCATTTGAAAAGTTGGGGCCGGAGCAGTGGCACAAGCGGTAACGCATCTGCCTTGCCCACTCTAGCCTAGGAGGGACCACGATTCAATCCCCCCAGTATCCCATATGGGCCCCCAAGCCAGGAGCAATTTCTGAGTGCATAGCCAGGAGTAACCCCTGAGCGTCACCGGGTGTGTCCCCCCCAAAGCAAATAAAAAAATATCATTTGAAAAGCAAGTAAGAAAACTTAGCAAAATTTAATCTTAGGTAATAATCTTCAATAAGTTCATGATAGTCTTGCAAACTTAATACCGTTTTATTTTCTTAATTTTAAGAAGTTTGTGTTATGTACTGTCCATCATACGTTTATACCTGTATAAAAAGGCTGTGCTACAATTGATGCACAAACATATTTCTTTTCCACCCATTACTGTCAATTCCTTGAAAACAGGAACTCAGATTTAGCTATTCATACATCTTCTGGTTCTTGAAATCTTTGTCAAAATTGGAAAACCGTTGAATGTATTCAGGACAAAATAAAAGTTAAATGCAATATCAATGCAGGAAGATATACTTATGCTCCATAAAAAAGTAAAGAGCATTCTAAACATGGAATACCAACTAAAGAGTAAGAATGGCTTGTATAGAATTGCTTTGGGTTAGAAGAATTGAGTTTGAAAAAACAATAAAAGAATATATGTCCTGATTCTGATGAATTGCTGACAATAATGTGAGATATCTTTCCTAGTAAATGCTTTTATGCCTTCATAGCAGAATACTCCAAAACATAAATGAAATTATAATCTTTGAAGGAAAACTTCCAATAAGAATTCTGAAGAATAATATGGATTCAAATGAAACAAAACTCTCATAAAATATATAATGTTAAAACAGCTATTGTAATGTCTATTTTATGTATATGCACAATGTTGTATGCTACAGTGGAAAGATAGCAATCTCAGAGCCAATAGGATAGTTTTTAAGCATGTGATCTTAGACACTCATAATATCTTCCCAATGCTCCCATTTAACAATACTATGGAATCCATATCATTATTCAGAACACCCTTGTCCATGATTATTTCTTAAGAATATTTTTACTGAACAAAATGAACTCAGACCTCTTTTTAATTCATGCACAAATGCCAAATCAGAATGAATTAAAGACTTGAATATCAAACATTAATCTATAAGGTACTTTGAGGAAAACAGTTCTAACTTTCATAGTTTTGCAGCTAAAAACATCTTCAAGGTTGAAATACCACTGATCAAGCAAGTGTGAGCAAATGTAAACAAATGCAAGTACATTAAACTGAGAAATTTCTGCATCTCAAAGAAAACAATGATGAGAATACAAAGATAGTTCACAAATTTATTGAAATTATTTACTTGCCAATTTTCTGATAAGGAGTATCAGATATTATCTGATACTGTATCTGATATCTGATCAGTATCAGATATTAATATGATATCAAATATCAAAGATATATTAGGCACATTAGAAACTTAAAAAATGAAACATCCAACACCATAAAAAATGGGGAGAAGAGATGAACATATTGTTTTACTCAAAAAAGAAATAAAAATGATGAAAAATCACATGTAAAAATACTCTGCATGCATCATTGATCATCATAGGGTTGTCAAATCAAGAATGAGACATTATCTCACACCACAGAGACTGGCACACATCACAAAGAACAACCAGTGCTGGATTGATGCAGGGAGAAAGGAACTGGTATTCACTGCTGGTAAGAATGCCAACTGTTCCTGTCTTTCTGTAAAACAGTTTGGTCATTGCTCATATATATATATATATATATATATATATATATATATATATATATATATATATATATTCCACTTCTTGTAATATTCCCCAAGAGTCCCAAGAAAAACAGAGAAAAGATATTTGCACTTCTGTGTTCTTTGTAACCATATTCATTGAAGCAAAAATCTGGAAACAACCCATGTATACAAGAATAGATGACTGGATAAAGGAACCATGACACATATACACAACAGAATTCTACTCAGTCATAAGGAAACATGAAATTATGAAATTTGCTGATACATGGGAGGACTTAGAAAGCATTATATTAAGATATTAAGTGAAGTTAAAAGGAAAGAAAGAGATTGACAGAGAATGATTTCCATATATAGGATATAAGAAACATAATGGTATAATAACAAAAAACCAAAGGCAATGGAAACAAAGAACATGAGAATTGATATTCAGTAGGAAAGAAGCTTTTTTTAGGGACCTGGAGGAATGGAATGAAGAAAAGGTGGTGCTGAAAGTTTCTAAAGTGTTATGTAAGAAACCCTATCAGTATTATAACTGTAAACTACAGTGCAAAATATATATATATATAAGTAAAAATTCCTGTTGTAGAAGCAGATGGATGAGAGGCAAATAGGAGAGGAGGCATTGGTAAAGAGGAGTGGACACTGTTGAAGGAATTGGTATCAAAATACTGTATGCCTAAAACACAATCATGAATTAACTTTGTTGTTTCACAGTGACTAAAAAAGTAAAAATCTAATGCACATTATTAAAAAAGTAAAAATTATTTAAAAAATAATAATCA
>PVKC010044220.1:0-11633 GCA_004027635.1 Crocidura indochinensis | reverse complement strand
ATTGCATATTCATGAACATCTTCAACCCTGAAATATTTGTAAATAACTTGGCAATTTTTTTTCATAAGGTGGCCTATTAAAATGATTAGGTCTTTAATTGTTCACACAGAAATAATTCGTGCTTCCAGAGCACTGTGGATTTGAAAAGTAATATTTTCATGCTAAGCAATTTGGATTACGAACATAGAAGTCACCTTCCTTAAACAAAGTATAAAAGATGCTATTTTCCACTGAAGGATGATTCAAGTTTGAAAATGTCAATAGATGCAAAAAGCCACCCTCGAGCTTTGCTCTCTCGAAAGAAAGTAAGGAGGAATGACATAGTCAATGTTAACTGTCACCAGATGAAGAGGAATCAGATTGTCAGGCCTGGATCTATAACATTCTTGCCAAAGTAGGACCTCATTTACACATACAGATCTTCATACCCTTTGCTAAGAAAAGCATCTGTGGCAGTTTAGATGTTTGTGCGTTTGCCAAAGATCTTTCACTCTGAATAAAGTAAATGTCATGTCTGTTGTTTATCTCAAATTCAGCGAAGTATTTTTAAAAGGAAATATTTGCGGGGGAGGGTCGAGGAAAGAAGAGGGATAGGAGAGTGGGAGCTCGGCTTGGTGGGGTGTGGCAGTTTTCTTGCACTAGTCCGTGTCATTGGGATCTGGATAAATCAGCTTAACACGTAGGGTGGATTCAGAAATGGAAAATGTCCTTTAGAAGTGTCCACCCCAAATAAATGGGGATGTGTAGTCTTTCTAACTCTATACCTAGTCTGTCAACACCAAAACATTCTGGTTCATTCAGTCTGGCTGATCATTTGGCATCATGTAGGCACAGCTGGCCTGAACTAAAATTCTGAGCATTTAAACATAGAACTGAGTATAACTGAATGACCCCTACCTGTAATTGTGTTTAAAGATGACTTAAATTTCAAAAAGTAGAATTCAAATTGGATACCATTAGTTAGCCTTTTTTTTTTTTTAAAGCTGTAGTTAGTTGTACAATTTACAGCCATGACATATTTTAGACTTTTGGTTAAGGGGTAAAAGTGGATGATTTAACCATGTAAAAATTATTTTCATAATATTAAGAATTGTTTGACTCAACTTAGAGTGCTCAAAATTATAATGAGTTCCTAATGTAAAATAAATGCTGAGGCTGCTTGAGGACCTCTCCTTCAGGTGATATAATTTTACTACTCTATGCATAGTGCAAATATTTGTGTTCAATAAACCCTTATTAGTGTTATTTGCTTTATGGAAGAATTCTTTGTGACTCTGAATATCATTTTATTCCCACAGATGACATGGAAGCCATTCCTGTCAAACAGTTTGTTAAACACATTGGTGAGCTCTATTCTAATAACCAGCATGGGTTCACCGAGGATTTTGAGGTATGTTTCAATACTGGAAATTAATTCCCAGAGACTTACATCTGGATACATTTGAAATGAATTTACTACATGCATAGCAAAAGAATAACTGAGGCACGTGGATTCTGGCGTTTTGTTTTCTTTTACTTCTCATCTTAACAGGCAATTCTCCACCCCCTCTACACTTCCCCTAGTGAAAATTTGCAAGTGTCCTGAACTTGCACTTTTATAATAGACTTAGGGGTATAGAAAAAGCCAACTCAGGTTCTTCTTGATTCTACTGTAGTAGCAGTCATAGTGTGGAATTCAATGTCATTTCTGGGATACAACACAGTAAAGCCAACACAGGGCCTCTGAAGTCTGAGTAAGTAAATGGTGACCCGTGTTGGAGGAGCTTTATTGTCCTGGGCCAGTGAGTTCGTCATGGAAAACAATAGTGTTAATGCCATCTCCCTGCTAAAGTTGTTGGGAAAAGAGAATGGGTAACGTCCTTCAAAGTCTAGGAGTAATTGTTTAGCCTATATAAGCATTGATGGTGGTTGTATTTCTAACTATTAATCCTTGGAGCAAAGACACAGATGAATACAGCCTTTTGATTTTAAAAACTGGTATGCAGGAAACAAGGTAGAGAGCAGCACGCTCCACCCTGCCAACTCTGGATTCTGTGCCAGTTCGACAATGACAGGGTGTCAAAGAGGAGCTATTAAACAGACTGCCCTTTTCTTCACTGAGGCGCTTAACTAAGGCACATCTCTGGCAGCAAGAGTTGTGTCGAGGAGGCCAAGTTTTCATGGCAGCTCAGCTGTCTTCTAGCTTTGTGGATGAGTCGGTTCCTTTCTCGGTCTCATTGCTAGTTGAAGATGGAAATCATGATGATGTTAACCTGCCCACTGTCTTCTCACAAAAGTGCTCCTGGTTGCCAGTGAAGTAATACACTGGAGTACTGTGACATCCACTAGAAGCCATTCAGCTAAAAGATGCATTCATTTTCAGGAACAGTGAGAAATAAAAATATAATCTGAAATGCCTGGCTATATACAGTTTCAAAATCCCAAAAATGCCATGATAAAGGCAATTATATTGACATTTCTTTTGAAATCGTGTCTTTCTCTTCAGAGTTTTTTTATTTTATTGTTGTTGCTTGTTTTTGTTTTGTTTTGTTTTGTTTTTAAATCAAATCAGAGCAAATGTGAAAGAAGAACCCTCTTATTTATTCAGAAATGTCATATATTTTATGGAACACACAAAAATATGTCAGGTATTTAATATAGCTATTAGATGCTTACCCCCCAAAAGTACCTATACAACTACAAAGAACATGGTTTAAAGTCCAACATTTCGTATTCATGAGGATAGCAAATGTGTGTGGTGTTAAAATGATTTAGTTCAATTGACTGTTGACTGGATGACTGAGCAAGAATATTGAGGCGTTTAACAATGTTGATGGTATTCAGGACAAACATTTATCCTCTAGAGAACAGAATTTGATCAGGATGATCAAATGCAACTCCAGTTTCTCAATTATTTATGAATTGAGACCCCAGTGCTATTCATCACAGCTGGTTTTGACACCATTTAATTATTCAAAATAATCAGCTCTACCTCTGTAAACTTGATCTGACTTAAAATGGGCTTTTCTGCACCAAAATCATGCCTGTTAACAAATCCTGGACATCTGCACCCTATGTCTCTCCAGGAAGAAATACTGTGGCTGGAAGCTGTTGTTGTCTATATTGAACTTTATAGCTTAAACATTATTAGCTGGTGGTTCTGCCAGTGGACTGAGAAGTGAGGGAGGCATTGTTCTAATTTTGTCTGTTCCCATTTCTCCTGGTTTGAAAGGTTGCAAATCAGATCTATTCAGATAGGAAGAATATCTTTCTGAAAAATATAATAGTGAAGCAAAAATACAAAGGGGACAATAAAATAATAGAAAAGTTCCCTAATATGCTATTATCATCTACTATCTGTCATTATTATCTGTCATTTTCAGGGAAAATGTGAAGCATTTTAAAACAGCACAGTTAATCTTTTTAGGTTTCTTTACTAAAAAAAAGAAAAAATAACAGCAGCGGGCAGTGGCGCTAGAGGTAAGGTGCCTGCCTTGCCTGCGCTAGCCTAGGATGGACCCATGGTTCGATCCCCCGGTTTCCCATATGGTCCCCCAAGCCAGGAGCGACTTCTAAGCACATAGCCAGGAGTAACCCCTGAGCATCACTGGGTGTGGCTCAAAAACCAAAAAAAAAAAAAAAAAAAAGAAAACAACAACAGCAAAAAAAGGAAAACTGGTAACAGGCTGTTTCATGAACAAGAGAGAGAGAGTGATTGATTATCTAAGGAAGCTCAGGAAAAGAGATATTTTGTGTTGATTTTTAAAAGAACAAATGAAGAGGCCAGAGTGGGTTAGATAATAGCCTAACTAGAACCACTAGAATGGGGTTTATCCTAATTCAATCTCCAGCACTCCATATGTACCTCCAAGCTCAGTGGTGAGTGATACCTGAGCACAAAGCCAGGAGTAAGTCCTGACCACCTCTGTTGTGACTCAAAAACAAAGAAAAAGAACACATGAAGATTACCAATGTGAGAACATCAGCCTCAGTTCTCCAGGTCTTTTTACTGGAATAATGATAACTGGTATTTACTTCACACACTACAGACTATTTTGTTTGGTCTTTGGGACGACCTCAATGAGTGGCAACTTTTTTTATTGTCCCTGTTTTTTGTTTTTTGTTTTTTTTTTTTGGGTCACACCCGGCAGCGCTCAGGGGTTACTCCTGGCTCCATGCTCAGAAATTGCTCCTGGCAGGCACGGGGGACCATATGGGGCACCGGGATTCGAACCGATGACCTATTGCATGAAAGGTAAACGCCTTACCTCCATGCTATCTCCCGGGCCCCTATTGTCCCTGTTTTAAAGATGTGAATACCAAGACATTGCTGGCTCCATTTTGAATGACAGCAGGAGTGTATAAAACCGGAGTTGCTAATCTCCAGTGTATATTTTTAACTGTGAAGTCCTTCAGACTCTCAGTAAAATAGTTGTGGGCCATAGTGATGGCTCAGTAGTAGGGCGTTTGCCTTGAATGTGGCTGGCCCAGGATGGACCGCAGTTCAATTACTCAGCGTCCCTGAGTACTCAAGCTAGAAGCGATTTCTGAGCACATAGCCAGGAGTAACCCTAAGTGACACCAGATGTGGCCCAAAAAACAAGAACAACAACAACAAAAAGCAAACAATCAAACAAAAAACAGTCAGGTAGTTGAATGACTAAGTAAAAGAGTTGGAAGAAAAAGAAACCAAAATTATCAGTGAGTTTCTAAAACTGAATATTGCCTTGCTGTCAGTACATTCAAGTTGCAATAAAATTGTTTTAGAAAATGAAAAAAAAAACCTGACTATGCAATTGAGAGCACAGCAATTTTTCTAGCTGAAAGGGTAGTGTGGAGCAGCCAAAATGAGGAACCTTTTCCCCCTACCCTAAAAGTACTAGTTTGTTCTGTTTGTTTTTGGACCATGCCCTGTGGTGCTCAGTTCTTACTCCTGGCTCTGAGCTCAGAGAATCACTCCTGGTGGTGCTCAAGAGACCAGATGGGGTTTTTGGAATGAAACCTGGGTTGGCCATGTGCAAGGCAAGTGCCCTAACTGCTGTAATATTGCTCCTTTACTAAAACCTTATACGAATATGACTTGAGGCCTAAAACTAGTCAGATCTAATAGTAAAATTATAAATACCACTTAGATAGTGAGAGTTGGCCAATGAGAGAAGAATAATACTTCTAACAGTTCCTGAGTATCTACTATTCTACTACTGGGAATTGGAGAGAAATCATTGCCCTCATGTCCTAGAGTAGTCAACTAAAGTATAACACAAAATAACTTCTAATACAGTTATCAAGTTCCTAGGGAGTGCAAAAGTAAAATATCCTTTTAATTTTTGTTTGGCTATTTCACTAAGAGTTTTGTTTGCCCATCATCTTCTAAAATATGGGATGAGAGTAAAAAAATTTTGTGAATAGCTATTATATTGCGTGGAAGAAAATGAGTAAAATAGCTAACAGGAGATTTTGAGTCATTGTCCAGTGGCTATAGTGAAATCATGCTTTCTATCCTCATCCAAAAAATTCTAAAGTTGATTCAAAGCTGTGACGGTAAGCCCTTAGCTAAGTGTGCAGTCACTGGACATAACCGCCATTCTTGTCTCAGGGTAGTGTTACGTGACCGTTCCCTTTGTTACCCGAGTTTCTTCAACTTCATGCTCCTTTGGCTTCCACAGTTTATCATCCAGGAGGCTTCTGTAGTGCAATGCTAACTTAATCATTAAAAAAAAAAATATGGAGAACCAAGGCTCTGGGAGCAGACAGAACTAATAAGCAAAGGTCAAGAATATTAAGCTTAAGGCCTAATACAGAGATGAGGCCAGAGGTCCAGTACCCTTGATGAGGTCCTTAGGGAATCACCCCATTACAGTCACCTCCAACTGAACTAAACATAGGCCAGAACTCATCTTAATTCAAGAGAAGTTTTCTCAGCAGGAGCCCATGCGTTGAGGACTGTTGGCCATAGTTACTTCATTTAAGATGCAGTTGAAGTGTTACTAACAAGATGGATGATGCAGGGGTTGTGGAGAAAAGGGAGCCTGTGGAGAGAGAGGTGAGGCTGCCTAATGACCAGAGTCTAATATGATACACAACAACCCTGGGTGGTTGTGACAACGTGCTTATTGGGGTCTTAAATATCCTAAGCCAAGTCAGTTAAAATCTCTATTTAAAAAGAAAATTATAATCATAGTTAAATTGAGGCTTTTATGGAGAGTAAGAAAAAAAAATGAGACTTTTCAAATCTTACAGGTAAAAGGTTATTTTAGAGACCAAGTGCAGGAACTTTGATATGTATTCACCAAAGATGGGTTTGCTTTTTTCCGGAGGGGTCAAGCCTCCTATCGTTTAAGATAAAGATTTGGATTTAGCCTGGTTAAGAAAGGACTAGAAAATCTTAGCAAGGTAAATAAATGACAGTGAAACAGTGGAGACCCAGTCAGATGGTCTTTCTAAGCAGCATAGAGTGAAAGCTAGCTGACAGTGGGAAAGGAGGTTCGTGGGAGGCAGTCTTGGGACCCTTAAAGCTAATTAATTTGGACTCTGGAGGATTTCAAAGGAAGAGGATTACAAAATCCAAGCCGCATGTGAAGAAAAGTACAACAGCAGCAGTTTGTGGTCTGAGCAGGGATGATGCTGGGGGACCTGACCCATATCTGGAAAAGACCAGATGTTTCCAGCACCCAATGCAAGTTTATACCTGGGAGCGAATCATTTTAATCTTTTCTGGAACAGTTCCCTTTGCACAGGTATAGGCCTGATTTTAGCACTAATAATATCACAATCACACTGGCTATGGCACACCTGTTTTCTTCTATGTCTTTCTTTGTGATGCTAAGTAAGCTAAAAGATTTCTAGATATAATTTTGTTTTGCTGAGTTGTTTGCTTTTTATTTTATTTTCTGGTAAGACCAACAGAATAGCCAGACAATAGATCTCCACTGCCATTTGAACAGTCACTGTCATCAGAGATTCCAGACAGGAAGCTAGCAAGTGGACCAGCCTGCTGAAACTTCTCCATTTGTGACCTCTTTTTGCCTTAGAGATTTGTTTGTTTGTTTGTTTTGGACCACACCCGACAGCACTCAGGGTTACACCTGGCTGTGTGCTCAGAAATCACTCCTGGCGGCTCGGGGGATCATATGGGATGCTGGGGATGGAACTGTGATCTGTCCCGAGTTGGCCGCGTGCACTCACTCCGGCCCCTGCCTTAGAGGTTTTTATGTGACCACTAAGACATATAAAATAAATAAAGTAAACATTTACTGGTAATTAAAAGTTAACTTGAAAATAAATGTTTTGCAACTCACACTTTTAGGGGGGTGACAATCCACAATTTAAGAAGCTAAGGGTTGACCAGTCTGAGCCATTTTCTAAGGCTTCTGAATATATCAACGTTTAATGGGATTTTTTTTTTGTCTTTGAAACCGCCTTTTTAAACTGTCCCCCCCCCCATGGTTGCATAGTTGTTAATATTCAGAATATTCAGATTGAGAATTTTAACTTTGTTATAGAGAAAGTAAAATACAAAGAAGCTGAAATCCTCAACTGTTTATCCATGTTGAAAGGGTAAATGACTCTCCACACCCTATTGGCTAGCACCGCCTTAAAGGGTTTTTTACACCTATTAAAATCACATTAATTTCAAAATGCCAGTTTGGATGGAGAAAAGCCACTCCAGGATCAGATGATATTATCAGCATCTAAATGAACAGAGCAGTTCTGCAAGGAATTACAGATGACATTATTATCTACAGGACAAAATTAGAAGACCTTAGGCAAACCCCTTAGGTTTCAATAAAAGCAGATTTAACATTATTTATGACTATTCTTTGTTTTCCTGTCATTCGTATAATTGGAAAAGTGAAATAAAGGTAATGGATTGGATCAGATTAAGGGTTTTAGATAACGAAGTGTTTGATTGACCGTATTGAACAACTGCTTTAAATGGTACAGACAGCTGCTCTCGTACATTCTTGCTCATTTGCATTATTTTATTATATATAGAGGCCCAGCCATAGTCCATAACTTGTGTGATCACAGCCAGGCTCTACAGGGAAAAATAATAAAGCGAATATCACACTGATGTATTTTAAAGTTAAGTACTTGTTATAGATATAACCTTCAAAGCCTTCAAAAATAAAAGGATGTTCATTTCTTTCAGGGATTGGTGTATGAATTGAATTAATATCTTCTAGAACACAAATTCATTTTAAATACTTTTGATGCCCTTCTAAAAGGCAACCACCCATTTGTTTGAGTATGACTTAGAGCTGTTTGTTTTTATCATTGTTATCAAAATATATGTAGTGCTTATAGCTTAATCTCATTTTAAAGGAAAGAGCCATTGGCAGCCATAAGTAACTTTGAATCAGCATTTGTCAATTCATATTTTGTTCACCATTTTGGAAGAGAATGGAAAATAGGGCTGTAGAGATAATGCATCAAATAAGATGTTTATCTTGTATGCAGTCAACTATGATTCCAAACCTGACCTCCAAGCACCTCCCAAAGAGCAGAGCCAGGAGTTAGCCCTGAACATGACCAGATGTGGCCAATCCTATGCCCCTGAAAAAAGCAAAAGAATAGAAAATATCAGAATTTGGGGCCCGGGAGATAGCATGGAGGTAAGGCATTTGCCTTTCATGCAAAAGGTCATCGGTTCGAATCCCAGTGCCCCATATGGTCCCCCGTGCCTGCCAGGAGCAATTTCTGAGCATGGAGTCAGGAGTAACCACTGAGCACTGCCGGGTGTGACCCAAAAACCAAAAAAAAAAAAAGAAAAAAGAAAAAAAAGAAAATATCAGAATTTATTTTCTTTAGTAAGGAAAAGGAAAGAATTATCAAGAAACACACACTTTCCCTAGAGACATGTTGAATTAATGTCTGTGGTGGCACTTTCATTCTGTATGTGTGTGTCACTTTTTTTTTTAATTTAAGTGGACAACTGGGAGGCTGCAATTAGTAAAATTAACATGCACAGTTTCTGAGAACCAGAGTCCAAAAATGTGAGTTTTGTGACTAGAGATTGACCTTTTGGTTTGTGCCTCGAATTCTTTGTTTACAGCAAGTTCCTACTTGGAGTAGAGGAGAGAACTCTTAGCTGGGAAATGCTTCTTTATAAAAGACAACCAGTTCCTTGTTTTCCTCCTATTTAATGTAAAGGTTATGGAAAACATCCATAATCACTGTGCAACTCCTTTGTGGAAAAAGCCTGCATGCTTCTAAACTCCGTTACATCTGTTCCATGTAAAACATTTCTCCTGATAATTTTGTGTCACTTTGCTTCTGCTCTTGGTAGCAGCTGTGCACTGCTAATGACTTCCCTTATTAGTTAGCTGCAATACTTTCTTGGGTTTGAAGCACACACTGTAGAAAAATTTGGCTTTTCAGCAACCTTATGTTGGGAAATGGATGATGTTTATATCCATGCAAAGGTAGCCAGAAAAAGTTGTTTCTTTCATGGCTGTTTTTCTAAAGAAGGATCATTTGGATAAAACTAGACTGACAGATGAATTCTTCAGGTCCTCCATTTTTGTGCCACATCTAACAATTAGTTAAGCTATATATCAGTGTCTTTCCAGGAGTCTTCACAGTTTGAAGCCTGATAGTCATAAAACAAGGCTAAAATGCATAGAAGCATATTATAAGTCATAGTGAATATTATACTGCTTCCTGGAATATTCCTGCTTGTTGTTAAGAATTATCTCCTGTCTGAAGCTTTGCTGTGCTCCACTAGGCTCCCATCAGTTTCTTCAGTTCTCTTTCCTGTGTATTACATTTAACTGTCATGAACTTGCATAGTTTCCTCATTCATAAGACAGTGGCATATTCAAAAAGAGGTACTGTTTTATAATCGCCAAATCTGAGTGGAAATCTGGAATAAACTAGATAATTAATGAAATGGAATCTTGTTATTTACTTCACATCTTTTTCACATGTTGGAACATGTGAAAAACATGTGAAACTGGCTAACAATATTCCAGTTCTGAAGTTGAATTGGGAAAGTCATGGTAATTGTGGCAAGGATGGGTAAATACTTAATGTCTTTATGTCGTGTGTGTGTATATAGTTTTTGTCTATTTGTGTGTCTAAAATCTTAAAAATCTTTATTTACAGGCCATACTCCATGGTGTTCAAGGGATTATGTGGTGTCAGGGATCACTTGCATGCAAGGCATATAATCTAGTCTGTTGAGCTCTCCCTAAACTAAAAAAATCTTTGAGACCTTCCTGTTTGTTTTCTTCCCTAGGAAGTTCAACGCTGTACGGCTGATATGAACATTACTGCAGAACATTCCAATCATCCAGATAATAAGCACAAAAACAGATATATCAACATTTTAGCATGTGAGTAATAAACTTGTAACTTTTTTTTCCACAGAGGGACAGAAAACATGCTGAGTACAAGCTGAAATTCCAACCCCAAATCTTTAGGGTGCTAAGAAAATATTATACCTAAAAGATAACCTTTCCTTAGCTTATCTGGCCACCTGCCCTCCTTTCTTATTCACTAAGTTGTGAAGTCTCAATTCAATAATAAGGTGACTGGAAAAAAATGTTCTGAATATCACTGTATCACATCGAGTGATTTCAGATACCAAGAAGCAGAATTTGAAGGTCATCTGTTTTTTTCACTGTTAAGAACTGAGTTGGGGGAAAGATTTTCTTTAAATTGTGGAGTTTTGGGTTATTTGCTTTGTATTTGGGTGCCCTTGTAGTGCTCAAGGGACCATACTGCATTTCTGGGAATTAAATACTAGGTTTCAACATGCAAAGTCTGCACTCTAGCCTTCAAACCATCTCCCCAGTCTGAGAACTAAGATTTCTAAAAGAAATACTGAAAAATCTTAAAAAAAAATATACTGAGAATTGACAAAGTAAGCTGAGTTTCAGTGCTATCTTTCTAAAATTAGGAAATTAGAGTTCATCACTTCCTTAGGTGAAGAGTCTTCAAGCCTTGTGTTCATGTTATTAGTCCTGTCCAATATTATCTCCAGGTCACCAGTATCATAAAAAGTCAGGGATGAAATAAGTAACTTCTTATGGAGTCTTATGAAATGATCTAAGATCATAGTCTAGTTCTCTGACCAGAACATTACTATACATAGACCATGGTGCAAACAATAATATGCTTTGATATCTGACTAGGATGTAAATAACTTATACTTAAACACTATGATAAGCGTTTGTACAGTAGTGTATTAATAAAAGCCACCCACATTTGAATACTACACTCAAAGTTTTTTTTTGGGGGGGGTCACACCCGGCAGTGCTCAGGGGTTACTTCTGGCTCCATGCTCAGAAATTGCTCCTGGCAGGCACGGGGGACCATATGGGGCACTGGGATTCGAACCGATGACCTTTTGCATGACAGGCAAACGCCTTACCTCCATGCTATCTCCTGGGCCCCACACTCAAAGTTTTTAAAAGAATATTTCAGTGAGATAATCACATACAATTTAAAATCCACAGACTTAAACTTTAAATTTCTGTTAGTATAATCAGAATAAATTTAATTTAATTGATTTAATTAATTAATTTTAAAATATTTTAAACATTCTAACAAGAAACACCATCACCAAGAAAAAAGTCTTTTACGTACTTTTTGTTTCTGTGCATTTACTACTCTGGACAGTTCATATAAATAGTGTCATATAGTGTGTG
>PVKC010044219.1:0-11630 GCA_004027635.1 Crocidura indochinensis | reverse complement strand
TAGATCCTCTCCTCCATTACAGTAGTCACCCCTTGAGTCTAGCTGAGAACTTGAACCCAAATGTCAAGAGTAAAGTCTCTTTTTTTTGGGGGGGGGTCACACCCAGCAGTACTCAGGGGTTACTCCTGGCTCTATGCTCAGAAATCGTGCCTGGCAGGCACAAGGGGCCATATAGGATGTCAGGATTCGAACCACCGTCCTTCTGCATGAAAGGCAAATGCCTTAATTCCATGCTATTTCTTTGGTCCCAAGAGTAAAGTCTCCTTTAGGACATTTTCTTTTTAAAAATTGTGAAATTTTGATATCTGGCAGCATCTTAATGAACCCCAGATACATACTATTGCCATTCACAGGACATAATGTCCCCAGAGATATATGATAACAGTCCAGAGATGTTTCATCATTCTGTATGTGATAGGTATTTCAATGTAGTCCTTAGAGGCACAATCCTATATTCCCCAAGATATTCAACCCAAGACATAGGTTCTGGTTATAGACCACAGCTGGTCGATTCATTATGTTAGTTAAAGTTATTTGTTATAATTTTCTATAATATTACATAATCAAGAACAGCAACATCCTCAAAGCTAAATGTTTAAGAAAATATCATGCAGACACTGTTGGGTTATGAATAATTTTGAGTAGTTCTTTGTTGACTCTGAACGACCCAACCTTGGGATTTATGGCAAACATCTGTGCTGAAAAAGAATGGAAAAAGTGTGCTTGGACCTTGAGACATAATGAGACAATTTGTTCCCTTATGATGTATGATTGCAACTGTATCTTGTAGCTTGTCTTCATTTCTGATACATGCCTATAATCCGTATCTTACTTTAAATATAAAAAAAAACTATTTTAATCTTGCATCATTTTAGTTGGCATTTTGGAATGTAATTTTGTAGTGTAAATGGACTTCAGTTTTTGAATCCTGGACCCATTGCAATGAAATAAACATGTGCTATCCTTTTCTGTGTCCAGTTATCTCATTGAGTTATAGTGAAATTGGGCATTACACTCGGACAACTTCTACCTTTGCTTTGTTGTTATTGTTGTTGTTGTTTTAATCTCGGTTATAATATTACTAGTTTTCCTGCCTTGCAAGTTAACAGAAAGGAACTAATGGAATGATAGACTCATCTGAACAAGTGCTTTATAAATGTTAATTGTGATACATATGTTCTTGGTCATTTACTCTTTATAAACCCCAGTTTCCTGGTCTACAAATTAGGGAATATAAAGAGCTAAGGACTGAGTGAAGGTCTGTGGAGAAAAGGTACTAAGAAAAACTGTGTCCCCACTGTACTCAGCCTGATCTCTATGATACGGGTCTGTCCAGGCCATCAATGGCTTTGGAAGTGATACATCTTTCTTTAATACACTGTTTTTCAAGTCTTTAACAAAGCTTTCTGCTAAATGTGTCTCGGTAGATTTTTGTTATTTCTCAGGACACACTTAAGAAAATAAAGTGGGGAGGAAAGGCAACGACAGAGCAGTGATTTCATGCTGACATATAAAATTGAGCAGATATATTTAAGGACCTAACAGTCTCATTGTCTAAAACAAAAAAATCACCTTTGAGTCAAGACCCAAACTGGATTTGCTGAACAGACTTTAGGCTCACACATCCCTATTAGATGACAAGAAGTATCTCTAAGGGTTATAATTAGAAATAGGTGCTAAATTTCACAATTAAGACAGGGTCCTTTATCACAGTCCTTTATCACAATCTGGTACTAACAAAAGGACATTTAGTACCCAAAAGCTAAGTGTCAACCAAAGGCTTTCACAGTTAAGCAAGAGCTATGCAGTTCTGAAGCAGCACTTAATTAATTTCCAAGTGAATGCCCGGGAAATGGTGTTCTGGAGTTTGGTGGGGGAAGGTTGACACTGAGAAATTCTGAGAGTTCAGGGACCAGATTCATCCTCTAACAGAAATTTTCAATGTGTACCCCTTAGGCATGTTTGACTGAAACCAAATAGCTGAAGTAAAATCCTTGGGCCCTCCAGGCAGCCTGAGCAGATGGAAATTAGCCCCTTCCAGTAATTCAAATATAACCTTCCTCGCCTTTGATTCACTTGCAAATGGAAAGAGGTGAGGCAGCTCAACACTTCTAATCCTTTTTACAAAAAGAGGCTAACACAAACCCAAACATTTTAGAAAAATCTAGGAATCTTGACCCCAAATAAGGTAAATGAATGCTTGGGACACACCTTATTCATCTTGAAATAGTTCTAAAAGCATCTGCTATTGTCAAGTCATATGTGCTCAGTGTTACAAAATAAGCACTCTGACTTTAAAGAAAACAAAATGGCAAATCCTTCCTGGAACTAGGGGTCCAGGAGAGCTTTGCCTCAGGGTGCTGCAGCCTAGAACATATGTCTATCAGATATGCTGGATGGATGGATCAGGCAGTTGTCTCTATTGATTGCCATGGCCACAGTGTAAAAGCAGGCCATGCACCATTGGTCATGGCTGCATGGAGACACAATCTCTACTTGCTGTAGTTCCTACTGCAGTTCTTTAGTTGATGCCAGAATGGGGATCATTTGTTGAATATCAGTCATGTGTTGAGTGCATGCTACTGTATCATCTACCTTGCTGTGCCACCCAGGTGTGCTCAGAGCACAGGAACTCTAAGGTTCGGAGGGGCAATTTCATTTCCAGCCAGCAAGGCCATCTGACACTGTACACAGCTTTGCCTGGGAAAACGGGCCCCTGGATCAAGTCAGATTCTTAGCTGAACTCACTGAATCTCAGGGATTTTAATCTATTCAACCATTGTGAATGGCTCTAGGGATATTCCACTCTGCTCATCCCCCACCAAACACACAAGTATGCAAGTTGGGCTGCCTCCAACCAGTCTTCTAAAGGTCTCCCACAGTTCTACTGCTCTTTATGCCCATTTGACAGATACAGACTCAGGGTGGTAGGAATCAGGAACTAGCCCAGATTATACAGTGAACAGCAGAGCAGCGATTGAAGGGAGCAGTCTGATTCAGAGTGTGTGCGCTTTTAACTCCCAAGCTGCATTAATGGGGTTTCCTATGTCATTTTCTCCACCCTACTCTTCCACTTGAGGTCTTCCCTTGCTTCAATGAGATTAACATCCATCATTCTCTACCACACCGATGGGAAGAAGTTGGAATGCCCTCTGGATCCAAACGAGGTTTGATCAATTAGTAAATATATCCTACACTTCTGTGCACTTGGCTACCTCCAAACTCATCCCTAATCAGGCCCACCTGTGAGATAATTCTTTTGGAGGTATGTATATATGTGGAACTCATAAACAGAAGCCTTTCCTCAGCAACACTTAGCCAACCAGTTTTCATAGTCCAATGCTTGGATTGAGAAGTATGGGGATCATCAGGCCCATCACGGTTGTACTCCATGTATCATGTGGTACCAGGTATGGAACTCGAATCCCTGAACCTTGAATGATTTTCCTAGCCCAGTGTAAAATAATCTAATATCACGTGACAAACTCATCCTTTTTAAAATCAATTCTTTTTAATCCAGTCAGATTCTAAAGCTCATAAATGTTGGGTTTTATTCAAATGCCATGCATTTCTGTTTGTGTATGGAGACATAATAGCTCTCTAAATAAATATGCCAAAATAAGAACAGAACACTTTTCTTGAACTATTAGATTCTCCACTAGATTAATCTCCTTGAGAACAAGAGAATAGATCTTGTCCTCAGTTGTCTAAGCATTGTAGCATCTAAACTTTAGGGCATAAAAATTTAGAAAGGATAATCACCAAGAATTCACTGAAAATGAATCATTCAATCTCTCCAGTGGACAATTAGGTACCAATTGAATTGAGGAAGGAACCCTGTTTAATAATGAAGAATTCCTAACAGCCTGGTTGTTCTTCTACATAACTCCATGCTCTCTGATAACATTGTGTGGCACTCTTCACCAGTCACTGTTTCCAGTGTATTCTTGATTCTTGATTCACTTCATCTTATCCTGACAATAGACAATAGTTTGGCTGGCATTGTTAGGCCCATTTTACAGGTGGGAAGCAAAGGCAGGATGAGGCAATTTTATTTTGTGTGTGGTTTTTGGGCCACACCCAGTGATGCTCAGGGGTTATTCCTGGCTCTGTGCTCAGAAATTGCTTGGGATGCTGGAGGATCAAACCACAGTCTAGGCTAGCACCGGCAAGGCAGATACTTTGTGTCACCACTCCAGCCCCATGTCAATTTATCATTTACACATGCCATTTGGAAACACTCAGAGTCCCAGGGTGAAGATCACTTTCTTTCCCTCTTAGTTTTGATCATGAACTATTTCCTCTGCCTTGACCTCCCTTCCTCTCCTCCAGCCTGGCTGAATCCTACATATTTATTGAAGCTTTGCTTTGCCCCAGACTTTCTATTTCAGCTCCTTTTTGGGTGGATGGAGCCCCCATCACATTTTACATGTTGTACTGTAAGAACCTTTTTATGGGGCGAGTCTCTATCCTGAGCATGACTTAGTGACATAGTTGTTATCCTTCCATCACTGGTGTCAGATCTGGCATTTTCCCTAAAGAAAATTCCCTCTCTGAGAAAGCCAAGTTCAAGGGTGGCATCTTAATCATAGCTCTGATTGAATCCTCTCATGGGCCAGTCACTCTTGAGAGCCATCACATACAACCTCTCCTTCCAGCTGCCTCAGAACTCTTTCTGTTGTTTGAAGAGGCTGACCTCCTACTCTTTACTGAGACAAATGAGGGGTCTTTAGTCTGCCCCCATTCATGCAACCAGAATGCAATAGCAAACTACAGTATGTGGCAATAGAATCAAGAGACAAACCTTGAACCTTCAACTAATTCTAAGGTTCCTGCTCTGTAGAGGACACTGTGCCATCCACAGACCCAACTCTGCCAGTAAATAGAGCACAGAAACCTCTGCTAGAACACCACTCTTCTAAGAACACAGCTTCTGCCCAGCCTTTTCGTGCACTCTTAAAGGAAATGAGCTACGATAGCCTTCAGCGATGCCATGGTGCTGGTGGCTGGAAAAATTAATCCTGTGCCGTTTTGCATTTGCTGCTTGTGAATCAAACTGTGAAAGCTAATTTAAAAACTTTCACACTTGGTTTGAATGAGGACTGTCAGCGCTCTGGGAATGCTAAATCGTACACAATTAGCTCAAATGGGGTTGGTGGAAGCAACCCCAGCTGCCTGGCAAATGCGAAGGCTCCCATCAGCCCCCTCACAATGCACCCAGGGGAAGCCTAGAGAAGGTTTAGGTAAAAAGGGCCGTGGAGAAAGAGGCAACACACTGATATGTCTAGCCACACCTGGGGTCCTTTTAGGCTGCGGTAACATCTCTGGGACATTGGATCTCTAGCCAGAGCATGGACTCTGGGGCAGCTCCCCTGGACCTCATGCCCAATTGTGTCACTTTCAGCTGTGTGACCCAGGGTAAGGGATATAGGACACCAAAAACTTTCTTCTATCATCTACACAATAGGGCTACATTACTGTCATCAGACAACACTGCTAGGATTTTTGCAGGGCACTTGGAACATCCTGAATGGGAACTTCTCCAGTAAGAAGTTAATCCTGGGGCTGGAAGATTCCCAGTACCACATGGTTTCAAGGACACCACTGGCTGCAGTCCTGGAGCCCCCATAGTACCACTAAGTATAGACCTGTGGGCCTGTCAGAAACAGTAGGGGTGGCCCTGAGTAATATTTGGCACCATAAGGCCTAAGAAATATTGCATTCTTGGGCATTTGCTTTGAACCAACTGTTGGGTTGTCCAAGAATCTTTAAGAGAGGCCTCTTACCCTCCTGAGCACCACTTGGGAGCTTCTACACAAAGAAAGCCATCCTCATCCTCACTGCTGTTAGACAACACCTGCTCTGTGTATTATCCCAACAGGAAGTACATCTGTACAGCAGAAGCAACCTTATTCTTCTTGATGAAAGTCCTCTCTCCCGATACTTCTGCTTATCAGAGTGCTATATCCCTCCAGGTGATTATCATCATGATTAATATCAATATTAATATCAAAAGTAATTTGGCCTCTGATCAGGTCTGACAACCAGGTGGAGTTTAATGAAAGAATCCCTGACCTGGGGGCACTGCAGGGTTTCACAAAGGAACTACCATCCCTCTTTCTGCATCTTTAAAGACCCACTTAGCAGGTATAGTGTTGAGTAATAGTACACTGCTCAATAGTTTACGATGAATCAAAACAACCTGTTGGACTCTGAAAATATGAATCATAACTGTCCCTCCTTGTTTCTACTCCTCCCAAAAATCTTGCAAGGGTAGGGACAAGAAAAAGGCAGAGCATGGAGTCAGGAAATTGGGAGAAGTTTGGGGGTTGGCGAGAGAATAGGTAGCCATGCCCCACTCCAGACTCCTCAATTTCTTAGAGTCCAAGGTGCTCTTCCAATACCAGTCCCTCCAGTTCAGCCCTGAATGCTTCTCTGAAGTGGGAGGGACCTACAATCTTTCAGAACTATCACAGGAAAAAAATGACTTAATAAAAGAATTTTAATAACAGCAGTTCAATTTTATGACAAAAATAACTGTAATTACTGGGAATCTTCATAACATCTAAAATCTGATTATAATGTGCTGTCGTGTTTGAGCAGAGCAAGTTCTCGTAGATCACAGTAATTACTGAAGCCTGGCTGGAAAATGATTTGGTAGGTTACATGGGGTTTCTAGGCATTGCCTTCATATTCCTCCATGGTAAAAGTGATGTTAATGCACAACAGATACAGCAGGGACAGAAAAGGAGCACCTGTTCAGAGACTCCGGCAGGTGCTTGAGAAACATGGAGAATAGAGGTATCGTCCTCATTGACTAAAATGTTATTCATTTCTGTCCTTAAAAGGCATAAGCTCAAAAGCCTTCTCCTCATGTGACTTGGAGGTATTTTGATGCCCAAACAACAATCATTTTTAAACATTCATCCTTTCCACACACACTGATTAAATATTCATATAGTCATCAAATATTGAAATGTCAATTCTCGCAAGACCTTCTTGGGCCACCCCATGTGATATGGAACCCCATGCTTTCATCTCTACTCCACTGCCTCCATGTTAATTACTGTGATACACACAGAAGAGCCTACGTGGACCTTGGAAACCCACTGCCAATAGGGTTTTTAATCAGTCTTGTCAGTGTGGTACCCCCATGCCTCAGACAGTGTTTCTGACCCAGAGTGACTTCTAAATAAGTCTTCAGTGAATGAAGTCAATGAATGCTGAGCTTCCAGCAGAACACACAGATGAGTCATTATTTTGAACCCATAGGTCACATTTGCAAAATGTAGAATTATGTATTTATTTTTATTATTAGATGAATGCGTCACCCCTCGCCTCTTGTTCTTTACTCAACCTCTTACAAGGCTTCCATGCATGCCAGGGATGGACCTAGTTTCAAGCTGCGAATGGAACAGTTGATGCCCATGAAACTTACATTTAAGGGGAGGGGAAACAAAAACCAACTATAGCCTTTCTCACCATAGATAGGATGAAACTAGGGACATTCAGCAGGGAGGGAGTGAGGGAGGGATGGAAAAAGGCAGAAAAGAGAGGGTTTGTTCAGTTTAAGAGCAGCTGACAAAGCTTTCCACAAGGACAGGCTGTGTGTGTGTATGAGGAAAGGACAGAATGTGGGGTCAGCAGCCAGTGTCATAACCCTGTTGCTCTGTCTTACTTCATGGCTCATATATCAGCCCCCTTCCATTGCCTGCTTCATAGCTCAAGACATTGGGAGTGGTATCTGACTGCCTAAAATGCAAGAAAGGCCCCATGAACAGCAAATCAAGACACTGATCCTTGTACAAAGGGATAGGAGGAATGGGTGAAGATGATCCAAAAGGTCACATAAGAGATAATATTAATGTTGTTCACGTGCCTTATGGAAATCAGAGGCCATAATCTTGCCATCTCTATTTGAGAGTTGCTACGAGAGATGGTCGTAAACATTCTCATCCCAGGGCCCAGGGCCCAGATTACTCCGAAAACTGGAGTGCTGGTTGTGTATGCATGAGTTTCTGCATTCAATTCCTATAGCCATACATCCCCTCTGCTCAGATCCATCAGTGTGTGGTCCCTGAACCCCCAGACTGCTGGCCTACTAGGTACAGCATCATCCAACTGAGCACCTGTCAGGCCAGCACTGCTAGGCCAAGAGTCATGTCATGGGAGGGACCTCCAGGTTCCCTGAGTACTCTGGAAGCAACCCATCCTGTAAAAAATGTTCTTCTCAGACATACAGAGCCTAACTTTGTGAGGATGACTGCATGGAATGGACTGTGGTGTCCTTTTATAATATAATTGGCTCATTATGCTGGACATTGACAACTAATATACTGTTAGAAACCAATTATCTCTCTTCATGAAGGATTCCTGATGCATTTTTTAACATTTATCTTTAGTACTAAGAACATGCAAGCTTCACATTAAAACTGAAGTTTCAGAAACAACTAGAATAGAATACAAGATTGAACTACTAAAGTAAAGCTCTCTATGGAACTCCAATGGGCCACTCACCATAGAGCTCAGAACTTACTCCTATCAGTATGCTAAGAATCATATACAGCATCAGAGACAGAACTGGGTCTTATAAGACAAGTGCTTTAACCTCTGTTCTACCTCTTAGCCACATGCAAGGCAAGTGCCTTAACCTCTATATTATCACTGCAGCCCCAATAAAGCTATTTGGAAGAAATGGTTGCTGTGGTTTTCTAGGCATTTTAAAGTGCTTTTCAAGCACTGGGGGAAGATCCAGTCTCCCCACCCATCCCCACATGCTTTCTACCATTCCTACCTGCTGTCATCTATAAAGGTTCTATTGATTTGAAAGTGCCTTCTTTTAGTTACTGCACAAATGTCTGAGATAATGGTCATCACAGTGTGATTTTTTTTTTTTAGCATCATTCCAGGTCTCCACTCTAGTTCTGGAGTTCAGCACCCTCTGTCGCAAAAATTCCCTCAGACTCATTTGACTTAAGTAATTTCCAGATCTCAGTGAAAGTGGAAGTCAAACGTAATGTCGTTCCTAGAGATGTTTTGTTGTCTAAGCCATAATTTCAATGCTCATTTTTAATTCTGCTAATGATAGGCACTAATGAAAGACCAGAGTGGCAGTGCTAATCCAAATGGCCTACTCTAATTTAGTTTTAGGTTGCATTTAACAATGACTTTAAGCCTCAAAGCTGCCTTCCAAATCTACCGTGGCTACACTGTTATTCAAAAGGAGCATGTCCGGGAAGACATGAGATGCAAGGAACACCCTGTCCTCATGCTCATAGCCCCTGAGACACCACTTCCTTAGGGATAGCAATACTGTTGTCTTCAAGGCTACCCTTCAGATAATGAAGTGCATTTGAATACTTGCCAGGTTTGCATTCAGGGGAAGCCCTTTCTCCTTGGTCCAATCCTGAGGGTATTTGGGAAAGCACTGGTATATAAAATTCTCTACAAATGATAACCATTTGCACCCTGCTAGAAGGAGAGAAAAGTATTCAGAATTTATATCCTGTGTTCAGTTAGTTGTAGAGAGCGGGAGCTACAGGAACAATAAAATTCCCAAGCCCCCAGAGGTTCAATGTCCCTAGGAGGAAACTATCTCACCTGAAGTTAAAAATTCCACAAACCTTCTCAAGAGCTTCACTAGAGCTGGGCAGAGGAGTGAGAGAGAGACAGAGTAGAAAGGAGTTGAGCAAATTTCCTAGGTTCAATGAAACTGGGTTCAAGTCCCAGCCTTCTATATGTCCCCTGAGCCTGCCAGAAATAATTTCTAAGTGCAAAGCCAGGAATAACTTCTGAGCATCAATAGCTGTGGTCCCCAAACTAAAATAAATAAATGGAAACTGCTTCCTGCATGATGTCACCCTTGACCTATGGCTAAATACAAATAAATGTTGACAATTAACAAAATGAGTGAAAAAAACTTATCACTCACATGTTAGGCCCAGCTCCCTTTTCTGGAGTTCTTGCCTACTTTGAACTATGAAGTACTAGATAATGGTTTGATCAACCCAGCACACAGATGAAGCCACTGAGAGGTACAGAAAAATATCTGATCTCTGTACACATAATTCACCTGCCAATGAGGAAGGAAAATGCAGCCACAAGAAGCCCCTCAGAGTCTCTCTTCTATAGGAAGCTTTCTCAGGAGTCTGGTCTACAGCTGACCGGCCCATATGGTGACCCAATCTGGGCCATGTACTTGGTGCTTCTCCCTAGAAAGCCCCTTCTTATTTTTTAGCCCCTCTGTATGCTTTGGATTTCTCCCTCCCTCTTCAATAGGACCATAGAGGGAAGAACCTTCCCTTCATTCTTATGAAACTTTACAAGGTTGACCTAGCAATCTGTGAGCAAGCAACTAGAGAGCCAACTTTCAGTTCAGAACTATTTCCTCCCTAAGAACAGAAAACCTTCAGCTTCCTATTCTAAAGGCAACTGGAAATTCAATCCACACACTGAATGTAAATTCTTGACCAATGATCTAATTCTAAAGAATTTGGGACTTTAATGGGACCAGAGAGATAACATAGCAGTGGGGCGTTTGCCTAGTATGTGGCCAACCCAAGACGGGCCTAGGTTCGATTCCCGGCATCCCACATGGTTCCCCGAGCCTGCTAGGAGAGATTTCTAAACATAGAGCCAGGAGTAATTCCGAGCACTGCTGGGTATGCCCCAAAACCCAAATAAATAAATAAATAAATAAATAAATAAATAAATAAATAATGTGGGACTTTTAGCCTCCAGTTTGTTATATGCAGTTCTAAAATCTTGGGTCCTTCTACAATGTCCTCTGAACTTTCATTAGCCTTTGCTTTATTTCTTCTTACTGAATTTATTAGGATATTTTCCACTAGACAAAAGGCATTATTAGTGGTTCTCTCCTGTTGTTTATGTAAACTAACCACTGAGATTTAGATGAAAGGAATTTAGTGTGTATGGGAACATGCCCATGTGCCTGCCCGTGTGTATGGAATGGTATGCATGAGATGTGTATGCTTTGGCATGTGATGTGAATGTGGTGTACTGTATGGGGTGTTGGGAGAATTTGTGTGCATATATATATATATATGCACTCCCCACACAAATATATATATGTATATATATATATATGTGTGTGTGTGTGTGTGTCTGTATGCAGTGAATAGATTTTGGTGTGTGTATACTATGATGCATGTATGGTATGATGAATATGTGCTCTTTGTGTTATTGGGTATGAAGTGAGTATATGTGCTGACATGTTGAGTGTGGGGAGTGTGTGTGGTTGAGTGATGTGGAGTGTAGTTGTGAGGGGTGCATGTATGGTACAGTGTGTGGTATCTGTGCATTGTATGAGGTACAATATGAGAGAATGAGGGTGTTGAGATATGTGTGAGGGTGGGTGGCACACAGTGTACATGGGTGAAATGTATATGGATATGTGAGGGGGTTGTGTGTATCAGAGTGTGAGGATTCTGTGGTCCCCAGCCATCAGAGCCCCCCACCCAACCTGGTAGAACCCCCACCATTCATTTTCTGACATTAAGCTTCTTTCACTTCCCCGAAAGCCACATTTGAAATCCGGGAATGCTGCTGTGTTACCTTCTTTCTAAATGGGTAAGAGAAAAAAATAAGGAAGTTCCCTGAAGAGGGTCCTC
>PVKC010044218.1:0-11630 GCA_004027635.1 Crocidura indochinensis | reverse complement strand
GCTTCATTTGGGAAAATTCTTTTTAATTCTGTGTGTCTGGTTATCTCTGATCACCCTCCCAATTCCAATGATTTGACATTAATTTGTTCATTTCTTTGTTTTCATTGAAACATGGCTTTCTATCACCATATGAAAGAAGGTTGGAAGTTACCACTTCATTTGAACAATTAATAAACAAACTAATAAAAATAAAATATCAACCAGTCTTCACTCTGTTTAGAGAAGTGAATCACAAATAAATAACTGTCCCCCAAGTTCAAGAGTCACACCAGCAAACTGATAGAAGCAGAAGGCCTGTGAGAATAGAGATTAAACTCCAATCCCATCTCTAACCCACGTTTCTCCATATTTTCCAACCATGGCCCCTTATGACTGTTTCTCTCCCATGGCTCTCTGATCCTATGGGAAGCCCCTAGTCTTGTGTTGTGATCACCTGTTTACATGCTCTTCACCTGTGGCCCCTTGAAGTATCCTGAAACAGAGACTCATGATAAGCTTGAGGCAGATTATAGATTCTTGGCTGACCTGTCCCACACGCATCTCAGCCCCATATTCGGATAACCTATTTCCAACCATGACGTTTTCTCAGCACTTCATATCCAACTATCAAAAAAGGCCTAGACACACTAAGAAGCAACGAAAACCAAAACAATCTGCAATTTGTAGAGATAGAATAAAAATCATACGCATACGTGGCAGGACATTGGAGTCATTAAACCAGAAATTTAAAATAACCTGAGGCTGGATTATTATCGTGAAGTGTATGTTGAAACTTTGGAAAGTTTCAAGTATGCAAGTGACAGATTTTCAAAATAGTCTGCTGGTATTCATGTGGGAAATAGGCTAGGGAAAATGATTTAAAATGATGCTGATATTTTTATATATAGCTATATACATGCCTGCCAAGTGGGCGCCATTCTCATTCATGATCTCCCTTTTAGATATGACTGCTTAAACAACGTGAAACATTCAAATAACTCCTGTCTGTATCTCCCTGTTCACTCAAAATTGTCATGATGACTTTGTAGTCTAAAGGATTATCCCATAATTAAATAAAATAGAAAAAATACACCATATCTGAAAATACTTCAACAAATTTGCTAAGAAATAATTAATTGGAGCCAGAGAGGTGGCACTAGAGGTAAGATGTCTGTCTTGCAAGCACTAGCCAAGGAAGGACAGCAGTTCAATCCCCCCAGCGCCCCAAATGGTCCCCTCAAGCCAGGGGCAATTTCTGAGTGCTTAGCCAGGAGTAACCCCTGAGCATCAAATGGGTGTGACCAAAAAAAAGAAATAATTAATTTTATCTGGCAACATTTCTCATATCATGTTATTCAGTGTTATCAAAAATTTGGGGAGTTCAGATCTGTCTGAGTTTTCAAGAAGGGCATATTCATTGGTATCTAAAGGGCATGAAGTTTTAGATCCTTGAAAATATACATGTGTCCTACTATTCTCATAGGGCAATAAAAAAAATCAAGAGTTATTAACCATATGAATCTTCCATTAGGGATAATTTAACTGAAGCCAAGGGATAATCCAAATTTTTAATACATTCAGGTAAATTCAAGTAAAAAGGTCAGAGGCAGGGTTATCTAACATCTGAACATTTTATAAAAGAGAGTCTGAACCAAGAGACACAGAGAGACACAGAGAGCAAAGGAGACACCACACAACCCTGTTGCATAGGAACAACAGCAACAGGAGGGACATGGTTAAGCAGATAGTTTAGGCAAGCAGGGAGGCAGGATCTCTCTGGACTTGATTCGCTGCGACATCAGACTGGCAAGTAGGCAGGAAGAAAGGTAGGCCAGTCAACAGGCCGGCTGGGCTGACCAGGCCCTCTGGATCCCGAGGCCAGCAAGCTCTGTCAGACTAGCACGCAGGCTCTCTGCAGAACCTTCCACCGGGCCTTATATAGGCTTGCTGCGCCTGCCCCAAGGAGGCAGTTCACAATTAGGGAAGTCCATTGACTGACAGACTTCTGTTAAAGGAGAAGCAGAGGTTTATAGTAGAAGATCATGGGGCTGAATTCCTACAGTTAGTATAGAACAAATATCACAATTTCTTTCATCTCCACTTTTACAAATCTCCCTTGTTAAGTGTAACTCTACTGATTGCTATAGACAGAGTGTATTTCTTGTCTTTGATGAGGCACATTGATAATGTTTGCATTTTAGACACAACCTTATCATTCCCCAGCCCCCAATTCTCACTGCTAGGCTGATAAAACGCTACATATTGTTATGAAAATCTGAAGCTACAAAGGGGCTTGTTGAGTTAGAGAGGTCTTGAGACTTAGCAAAATTCTCTTTTTGTTTGTTTTGTTTTGTTTTACTTTTTGTTTTTGTTTGGTTTTGGTTTTGGACCGACACCCAGCAGTGCTCAAGGGTTACTCCTGGCTCTGAGCTCAGAATCTCTCCTGGTAAGCTAGGGGAATCATATTGGATACTTGGTATTGAACTCGAGTCCTTCCTGGTGAGCAAAGTTCTTGACCCTTCTAAGACTTGTGTCTTTCACATGCAGTAAATTACTGTTGCTTTGTATACTATGGAACACCAGTTCTAAATTTTCGTTGTATATTGTATTGAATTTTACTAGGAAATCTTTTCGAGCTCTATGCTTAGCTTGATTTTTGGTTTATACTTTTATTATTTTTGGTTTGGGGGAGAGACCATGCCCGGTGATGTTCAGGACTTACTCCTGGCTCTGTGCTCAGGAATTACTCCTGATGGTTCTTGAGGGACCATATGGGGTGCTGGAGGTTGGGGCTGGGTTGGCTAATGCAAAACAAACACCTTACCCACTGTCCTATCTCTCCAGCATGGTTTTCTTTCTATTTTTTAGAAAAATAAAAGTCACCTTCTAACTGTGGATCTGTATCTGTTCTCCAACTTCTGGTTTCTTTTTTTTTTTTTTTCTGGTTTCTTTTTTACTCCTTTAACCGCATGCTTTGCAACTTCTCTTAAGTGCAGCTTTGCCAATAGAACAGACATGTCCTTGCAGGCTGCTTTAGCCCTGAGTTTGTCCTACTCTATGTCATTGGTTTCCCCTGGGTTTGCTGCAAAGGTAACAGGAAATGCCACTATCTTGGGCAGTTGCTTCATTTGCTGAATAGTAGATCTAGCCCTAGTGCTTGCTGTACTGGGCAGCAAAGGCTGGGTAGATCATTTTGCTTTTCTTTGTACCTGTCCTTGCCTACAGCAAATCTGAGTGTCAAGGCTTTTTCCTATCGTTTTTAACAGTATGACATTTATAATAATGAACTAATGTTTCATGTATGTTAACTGTTCTTTGACTATTCAGGTAAATTTTTTAATTTATGATAATTTTGATATAATCTTTTACTTATTAACATAAGTACTTAAGTATTTAACAAATATAATAGAATATTTTGAGATAAAGCCAATATTGCATTTTAAGGATAAACATTTTCAGGTTTATTTTTATAGGCCTATTCAGATTTTTTTCTTAACATTTTTTCATTCTCCTCATTCTTACTAAATTGTGTATTTATAGGATTTACCTATTTCATATAAATTTTTAATGTATCAAGATAGAATTATTCATACTAATTTTTAAAAAGTATACGCTCATAAGAGTGTAGTTTTTTAAATAATCCATCAATTATCATTGATTTTCATATTTTGTTTGTTTTTAGATTTTTTTTGGTGGTTTTTTTTTTGTGATTTGTGGCAGTGAAGAGACATTTTAGTTTGATGCAGTTCCATTTATTTATTTTTTCTTTTTAATTTTATTACAATGATTAATTAATTTTCATTAAATTATTAATTTAAATTTTAATTTTTGGAACCCATGATTTGCAAAGTTGCTTTTAATAGAATGTAAAACAATGTTTCTTTTTTTTTTTTTTTTTTTTTTTTTTTTTTTTGGTTTTTGGGTCACACCCGGTGACGCTCTGGGGTTACTCCTGGCTATTCGCTCAGAAGTCGCTCCTGGCAGCCACGGGGGACCATATGGGGAACCGGGGGATCGAACCGTGGTCTGTCCTAGGTTAGCGCAGGCACCTTATCTCCAGCGCCACCGCCCGGCCCCTAAAACAATGTTTCTACCTATAATCCCACTACCTCATTCCTCAACCAGTGACTCCAGGTTCCCTCCCACAAAACAACTTGAATCCTTAATTGACAGGTACAGTTTTTGTTTGGTTGGTTGGTTTTTGGTTTTTGGGTCACACCCGGCATTGCTCAGGGGTTACTCCTTGTTCTACACTCAGAAATCATTCCTGGAAGGCTGGGGAACCATATGGGATGCCAGGATTCAAACCACCGTCCTTCTATATGCAAGGCAAACACCTTACCTCTATGCTCTCTCTCCAGCCCGCCAGGTACAATTTTTAAAAAATTATTATATTATAGTAATTTTCCACAGTATTTCTTTATATATATATATTACTTTAAGCATTGTGGTTCAAAGATGGTCCATGGTTAATCTTCAGTCATAGAATGTACACCGCCTTTCACCAGTGCACATTTCCCATCACCAGTGTCTCCAGTTTCCCTCCCACCCACCTTCTCCCACTACCTCTAAGGGCAGCCATTTTACTTATCTCTCTCACTCTCTCTCTTCTTGCTCTCTTTTGACACTGTGGTTTGCCCTATTGCTAATGAAGGGGTACCGTGCATATCACTTTATCCCCTTTTAGCATCTAGTTCCTGTCCAGAGTGAACAGTTCCAATTACCAGTGTCACAGTGAACCATTCACTACCTTAATTGCATTCACTTCTCCTTATTCTCCACTGTCTCATATTTATTATCTCTGGATATTATTAAAAAGCTTTCATTTTTCATCTATTCTCCTCATATCTAAATACTGGTATGATAAATTACCCTCTGTCCAAGATGGAAAAGCTTTAAGAATGATCCTCAAAGGCCCATGGGCCAGGAAGGATGTAAGGATGTCAGTTGTCTGTCATCAACATGGAAGAGGTGTTATGGTAATTTAAAATCGTGAGAGGACACATCTGTGGCATTGCTGAGCTCATCACTGTCTAAACCCTCTGCCTTTTCACATCCCCCACAACTTCCCTAAGTTTTGAATTATGTTGACTTTTGTGTATTGTTGATACACAGCTTGCATGTTCCTCTTCCATCTGGTCCCTCACCTTCACTCTTCTTGGGTGAAATCCAGGTCCCACTGTCCATTCACAGAACCTCGAGTTCCAGGAAAAGAATGTGAGGAGCAGGCTAAATCCAGCATCCTGCAACATCATGGTCACCCCTCACCTTCATCCTGACTCTTCCTGGGAATTGATTCTTTCTGTACTTGACAGTTATCCTGCTCTGAGGAAATGAATGACATCACAGCATCTCTCCCCACCAGTCCCTCTTGCCCTCTAGTCTGTACCATTGGGTATTTTGAGAGCCATTGGGATAGGCGCATCATTAAGTAAATAAACTATTCTATCCACTTCTCAACTTATATTTTGGACAAATCACTAGATTTGTTTTAAAATATTAAAGTGTTTTCATTGTAAAATAAATGTTAGTGGAAATTTAAGACTATGTTTCAGTGTATCAAATCCATTCACAGTTTGAGGGGAGATAATTAAACTAACTTTCATTAGTCGCTAACTGGGCTCAGGAGTTACTTGGTCTTTTGACATTTGCAGGTGATATTTACATATGCAGGGCCTATAAGCCTGGTGGATCTTAAATTTGGGTTGTTTTCCTCTGAACCTTTGTGATCTGGGTTCTCTGTTTCCCATGAGGGTTTTGAACACCTCTGATGGAACAGATGGGTTCTGTTTGGCTTCCAGTGAAACTCTGAAAGTCCAGCAGCCAGAAAACCCAGGAATTCTCCACTTCATTTTGTTTCTTAGCCCTTACACACATTTAATTCTGCCCATTCTCTCCCCAAAGTGGCAAAAGCAAGCAGTGGTGACCTTTCTCTGTTCCGCTTACCCACAACATGCTCTTCCTGAAATTCCCTCTGTGGTTTGACTGGCATCCCTTTCTGGCCCTATGATCCTTTTTTCCTAGGTTTAATTTGCTCCTATACCCATTCACTTGCCTTTTCATAGACATAAAATTAATACTTAGGGAAGGATCTTCAGTTAATTTTTATTTCCCTGAAACTGTGCTATACTTCATTAACAAGTCAGAGCTCTGCTTACTCAAAAGAGAAAAATCTGAAGCCTGTATTATACACATAGGTAAGAGTCTATACAATTTTGGCTCTGTTTAAGAGTAGAGAAAATAAGTAGCAGCAAAATGGTTTATGCAAAATAAAATTTAAGAAGGTAACTCAATCTATTTTGTTTATAACTAAATACCTACAAACAGCTCTGAAACAACTCTTAATGCTTTCTCCATTCCTATTGCCATGTCCTAAAATAAAATTGCAATATAAGAATTTCCAGTTATTGAGCATTTAATGTGTATCAGTAAATATGTACTGACCATTTTACCTTGATATTTTAAAATGCAAAACATACAGTTAAGAAATGGATCTGTGATGAATATCTCAGTTAAGAGAAAAAAATACCATCTAATGAATTTTACATAAACTATAACATATCAAATTGATGTCATTTTCTCCATGCTTTGAAAAATGTCTATTATCAAAGTCTCTGCACAAAAAAGTCACTTAAATAGGAAGGTTGGAGGGCCAGAGATAGAGTACAGAGTATCAGGCAATTTCCTTGCATGCAGCCAACTCAGGTTCAGTCTTGTGTTCATTGTGAGTGACCCCTGAGCATAGATCCAGGAGTAGCCCCTGAAAACTGCCAGGCTCCAAAGCAAAAACAAGAAAAGAAGAAAGGTTTTTTGACTTCTGTTTTGAGGCTGGGTAGAACCACTCAAACTCCAAAACTTTTGAAATCTTAGCTTTATAAAACATAGTTGTACTAGAAGTGAGGATGAAAATGGCTGATTATGGTATTTTAATCTGGCAGGTATGTGTGAACTTGGGAACTTGGAAAATAGGCATTGTAGAGATTGGATATAAACTATTATCATAATTCAGCATGGTGTCAAAATATTATAGTAAAATGTGGTGGTTATGGAAATAGAAAGAAGATTTAAGAAATAATAAAAATGGATGAGATGTCAGAGGAAGAACCAGTAGGATGCTATGCTAGGAAAATCCATGAAGAAAGGTTGTGAAAGGCAGGCAGTGGTGATCAAATTAGTGAGGCAGTTTTTCTTTTTCTTTTTTTTTAATTATGAGAACAAAGATGCAAAGAAAGAGGACAGGGTAAAGTTACAGTGGAAGGACAATCACCCATAAACAGAATTCTCAGTAGTCCCATTGATGATATCCCAGCCTTGAACTTTCAGCCAAAGAGCATTAAGAAAAACAAAACAGAACCCATGTACAATTACTTTGCCCCTCAAATCCCCAGATTGTACTACATACTATTTCTTAGCAGCACACAATATAATCTAAAGACATAAGACTTACGTAACTCCTTAAACATTGAAGGCAAAGTACATTTTTATATTTCCATGCACATGCATATTAGTTTAAGTTAACCTCAAAAGTTTCAGTGGGTTGTTTTTCTTAAGGATTAGAGTCAAGGGAACATAGTAAAAAACGGTGTTAGAGTGGCATTTGTTTGCATAGGCCCACCAAAATATGAGGGACATGGAAAGAAAAACCTTGGCCTAAATACAAGGAGACCCTACCCCTGAAGTTTCCTGGCACAAGACCAACTCTAGGCTCCAGGCAAACTAGTTTGTCCAATCCAAGTCATCGTCTGTAGTGGCAATACACCTCCATTCCTCACATAGTCTCTGTTGTTGGTATCATGCTCCTGTATTAAAGATCCTGGAATCTGCATATCCCATATTGCAGTCAGGATGGTGCAGAGCATCCTCTCGTTTCACCTCACACTTAGGGGTAATAGCGAGAACTATGTCCTGTAGAGCAGGTCATTGTTGTTGTCAAGTCTTCTCAGTGTTAACGGAAGTCTCTTTTCAGGAGGCCAATGTCAGAGCCTTGGTAGTGTCTTCTCTGGTAGAGGATTGCTTCCAGATGTTGCTATAAAAAACCTTGGATGTTTCATAGATAGCTTTCCTGGTTCCGGCGTGAATGGAGGATGCCCATTCTTCTGAGGCCTGTGCCAGGTCATTATATCAATGTTCAGGGTGTAAGGTCCCATGCACTGAGATTTGTGTGTTCCTACCTCTCTTAGATAAGAACTTATCTGTATGTATAGTATTTTCCCATTTTAATGTGTCTATGCAAACAAGGATCAATGCCATGTAGCGTTATCAGTGCATCTGGAGGCCTAGGAACAAGATCAACAATCCCTATGACATAGTTCAATCATAAGCATTAAACTGAGGGACACTTCCACCAACATTCCTTACTGAACAGCTCACAAAGAAAAGACAAGATAAAAAAAGTGGATAGAAATGTCACTGTAGAAGAATATAGAGAGTTATAGCTGTTAAAGAAAATACACATAAAATATTCAAAAGACATATGTGTTCATTTTATGTCCTTGGAAATAGTTTTGGGATTGTTAGATCCACTGTACGACTTTGGTCTGTGATTAGAACTGTTTGGTACTGAAGTTAAGAAGGGTAAATGTGGGGTACTGATGGTTGGGAGGAGTATATGTTCGCCCCCGCGCGTGGTTTGGGACATGTAGACTGTTATGAAATTGCCAGTGACTGCCTGAGTATAGCTGAGCAGCTATCTGCCACCCCCAGTTAAGCTCCTACAAGTGTAAAAAGGCCTCTGGCACATACGGAGGTCTGCCAAAACCATGCTGGCCGAGACTCCCACTCCCAGGAAGGAAGGAGCTGGCTTGGAAGTGGGGAAAACCCAGGGTGCCCCGTAAGCTCCTCCCAGAAACCCACCTGGAGCTCCGGAGGAAAGAGGAAGAGGGATGCAGGGTGACCCAGGTCCTGTATCCCAACCCTAGGCTGGGCTAAGAGGCCTCTGGCACATATGGAGGTCTGCCAAAGGCCCAGGCCTGTGCTGGCCGAGAATCCCCGAGGCAATTTTTCTA
This sequence comes from Crocidura indochinensis, assembly GCA_004027635.1. Classification (NCBI taxonomy): domain Eukaryota; kingdom Metazoa; phylum Chordata; class Mammalia; order Eulipotyphla; family Soricidae; genus Crocidura; species Crocidura indochinensis. The sequence goes on along the minus strand of PVKC010044218.1, from coordinate 2,646 downwards.
CTACTGCCTTGATCTCAGCTCTGATGTTTCACACTGGATGAGGCAGTCATATCACCTCAAAAGGGCTCTAAAGCACAGCCGCATCAGGAAGACAAGTCCTAGAGCAGATGGAACTTGGTTCTGATCTTCCAGTGTAGAGAGGCTGACAACCACTGTTGCTGGTTTTGGTGAAGTCAAGCAATGCAGACTAGTAGGTGCTGTTGGCTTCCCGACACAGTTTCCTTAGTCGCCATAACTCTGGACATAATTCTAAGTAGCTTGCTGTACAGATGGTAAAGCAGGTTCAGAGAGGTGAGTAGTATAGCAGTCTGAAAACAAATCATAGGGCCTGAGGCACAAGAACCTATTTATCTGAAGCATGTGCCAACTCCCATACAGAAAATTCATCAGAGTAGCAAAATGATTAAAAAAACAAAACAAAACATGGTGTCTTCTAGTGGCCTTGAAGGTAAGAAGAGTCTGCTTGAGATCTACTCAATGACATGTTGGCGGCCTTCAACCTTCAATGGATTGGACTTTGTGCAAAGTCCTGGACAGATATTAGAAAATTAGGCACATCCTGCCAGTAAATGGGTCAGACAGCTGGTAAGGATGAGGAAAGGAAACTGTAGTACGAGGAGATGAGGAAATGAGACTGTAGCACCACAGTGGGTGAGAATATGATACTGAAGCACAACAGAGAATGAGGAAAAAAGATAATGCAGTAACAGTGATAAAATAATACAAAAAGATGAGGAAATGAAACATCACACAATGAAAAGTGAACAATAGTTGAACACAACAGACAGTTGAGGAAAAGATAATGTAAGCACAACAGAAGGTGAAAAAAATTTTACTATAGTGTAACAAACCTTAAAGAAACCATAGTGTAGCACAGAAACCATACTGTAGCACTTCTAGCTTGTAATCTGTGAGATGTTTGAGGTAAATCTCTCCTCCCTTGTGGCAGCTTCAGAAAATGATGCATATTTTACTCATGTTTTTTATATAAGTGAGTCAAAGTAACAGAACGATGCTGATACACGTGGGGATCGGTCTTTACCAGAAAAATCAGAGTTTTGATGAACACACAACCCAGGGTGTGTGCTCCTGGGTTTGCAAACAGATTTCTTCAGTGGGAGATTTCATTCTTTCATCCTGTGTGTTCTCTCCCAAAATTTGGTGTGGTCATATGCACACTGAGCATGCTTGGCATTCACCCATTTCTGGGGCTGCAAATGACTAAGACTAAAATATCCCTATGAAATTTTAATTTTATATTGGGAAGTTTTCTTGCCACACTAAGATCCAGTTTGGTTCATACAGATCTAAGTAAACAGGAACTGGGAGCCAGTCACAGAGAAGCAGATGGCACAATTGTCATAGCTGTGTGGAGGTACCAATGTGAACTGGATTCCTCCAACTTTCTGGACATTCACATGTAGAAGACAGTGCCCAAGATACCCTTCTACAGTGCTCAAGCAGTTCTCCAACTGCTTTGATCTCCCTCATTTGAACTGCACATGCTGTGTGTGGGAGTCTGAGTGCGTGTGGAACAGCAGTGTCTGAGGAAATGTCACCAAACATCGCCCTCTGCTTTGAGGCCTGAAAACATGGCGGGGTCAATGCCTCCCAGAAGGCAGACCCTGGGAATCTGGCTCAAGCTTCCTAAAATACACAAGAGACTTTCATGGCCCAGTGGAAAAAAACTGCCACTCTGGCAGATGTGGGGCAAAGCCTCTTCCTGTGATAAGCATCGTGGATGGGGAGCAGCTGAAAAAACACCAAGACTGCCTCAGCCACCAGAATATCTGCCAGCCTTACTGTCGGCACACATTTCTCCCGTGGGCAGCTGCAGGGGGGCATCTCAGGAGATTGATTTTGTGAATCTGGGCTTAGAACAAGGGGAATGAACCTACTTATGACCCTATGTGAAGGCTTGTCCTCAGACTCTCCCCTCCCTCTGATGACCTGGTGAGGGAAGGCAAAGATGATCCGGTCGTGAAAGTGTACTGTCTTGAGTGGGCAAAAACTGGAATAAAACAAGGAATAGTCACCTGTGTGTCGTCCCAACAGACCACACACATGTCAGGTGCACACATCAGTGATCGGTGTCAATTTTGCTGCTCACATTTCTCCAATTGCAACATGCATGTGGTTGTATTTCATCCTTTGTGGCAACTGTCCTACCCTGCATGGGAGAAATTCTGCTCTGTCTGAGGATTGGCATTGCAAAGTGCTCTACACTGATGACAGATTTATCAATGACCTTCTTGGTGAGGGCTGATAGCCATACAGTTATTTGAGGGGTTTTGTTGTTGTTGCTGCTGTTGTTGTTGTTTGGAGGCCACACTCAGTGGTGCTTAGTAGTTCCTCCAGGCTCTGCACTCAGATATCACACCTGGTGGTGCTTGGGAGACTTTAGGAGATTCTGGAATAAAACCTGGGTTGGCTGTGTGCAAGGCAAATGCCCTCCTAGCTCTGCTATCACTCCGGTCCCCTGGAGTTATTTTATTTGAAATTTTCTGGCTTCTGAGTCACCCATACTATGAAGGACATGAAGTCTCTGATGTACTGTTGTTCTATTTTATAGCTAATGAAAAAAAGGGGAGTCACAGAGGTTAATTTGCTGAAACCACAAGATACTAAACCTAAGCAGGTTTCTAG
>PVKC010044217.1:0-11628 GCA_004027635.1 Crocidura indochinensis | reverse complement strand
GGGATCGAACCGCGGTCCGTCCTAGGTTAGCGCAGGCACCTTACCTCCAGCGCCACCGCCTGGCCCCCATAAAACATTTCTAAAGATCTACCTTAAATAATTAGGTTGGCATAGTAGAATCATTTCAAAGGATGTAAATTTGTAAATGTCAATGTCTAAAATTTTATTTCCAAGATTTTACCTTTTTTCTAATAGTTAACTACTATAAATAGAAACATTATTTCTTCTAAAAGAAAAGTGATAGTCTTAGATGGCTTGTCAAATTGAATGTAAATCCTACTCTTAATTTTTTATTAAATACATAAATAAAATTGTTACCTCTTCAATTTCTCGGTAGCAAACATCTGAATGTCTAATTCAAAGTATACTATTTTAAGTAAAAATCAAAAACACAGAGTTCTGAGGACCTAAGCATAAATACAGCAGGTTGGACACTTGTATTGCATGTGACCGCCCTGATCCCAGCATTCTACATGATATCACAAGCACTGCCAGACATGATTCCTGAATAACTCCTAAGCCTTGCCAAGTGTGGCTAAAATATAAATAAATAAATAAATAAAATAATTATAGACATTTCTATAATTTTGTGTCAAAAATACTAAGTACGATTTATGTGCAAGCATACCTAATACTAAAAGAAAATCTACTAACACCTTTACAAAGAATATATACTCTCTTGTTTAAAACTAAGCCAAATATCTAATCTTTAGATCTTTATTCTTTAATATAGAAGTCAGCAAACTTCTGTAAAGAGTCATACAAGTAATTAATTCCCATTTTGTGGATTAAAAGAACAAAATCAAGTCAATACTTTAAAAGTACAAAAGAAAAATTTTGGGGCCCGGGAGATAGCATGGAGGTAAGGCGTTTGCCTTTCATGCAAAAGGTCATCAGTTCGAATCCCAGTGCCCCATATGGTCCCCCGTGCCTGCCAGGAGCGATTTCTGAGCATGGAGCCAGGAGTAACCCCTGAGCACTGCCGGGTGTGACCCAAAAATTTCCACAAAAGTTTTTTTTTGTTTTGTTTTGGGGTCACATCTGGTGATGCTCAGGAGTTACTCCTGGCTATGCACTCAGAAATCACTCCTGGCTTAGGGGACCTATAGGATGCTGAGGGGAGTGAATTGAAGTCCATCCTGGGTCAGCCACATGCAAGACAAATGCCCTACCAATGCGCTACTGCTCCAGCCCTCCACAAAACTTTTATTAACATATTTCACATATAAAGCTTAATGTTTTGTAGCATCAGTCTATCAATGAAAAGAATGAAATTATTTCTTATACAGTGAGAAGATGGTTATTTTACTTAAGATTCAAAATTAATGTTTCCTATTTTGAAAACTGACAATGAATGTTAATCTGTTACTGCAGACCTCAATTGAGATTTTATGTACTTTTGAAATTTGTTTGGGGGCTATACCTGCCAGTGCTCAGGGCTTACTCCTAGTTATGTATTTAAGGATCACTCCTGGCAATGCCCAGGGGATGCTAAGAATTGGACCCAAGTCAACTGCAAGTACCTTGCCTACTTATTCTACTTTCTCCCTGGTCCCTGATTTTTTTTTTTTTTTAATGTTTGGGCCACACTTGGCAATGTTCAGGGGTTACTACTCCTGGCTCTATGCTCAGAAATTACTACTGACGAGCTCGGGAGACCATTGAGGATGCCAGGAATTGAACCTGAGTTAGCCGTAAGCAAGGCAAACACACCTACCTGCTGTGCTACGGCTCTGGCCCCAGCATTTAATTTTTGAACATTTTTTTCACACAGGCACTGCTAGTATTCAAATAAATCCACGAGAACATAATTTTAATAGTGTACATTCAGCATTTAGAAAACAGTAACCAAATTTTCTAGATTCTTACAATATCCCAGTTATAATACTGCATATTAACCACTTCTAACTAAAAACCAGTGGAAACTTCTTAACTGATGCAAGTCAATGCATTTGGAAATAGAAAAAATTTTGGTTTATAAATGCAAAATGCTGCTTAGAACAGTATTTGAGCCCAGATAAACTGCTGTACTTTATCTGTGTGGGAATGAAGGTCTTGTTTCTCTTAACTCTTCACTGCACATATTTTAAATTAATTTTTGTCTTTGCAATATTATATTAAGTGTTCCTTAAAAAGTGTGTTTTATACATTATTATCCTTTTTTTAACTTTGAACCGCATTAAAGACAATGATTGACTCTGTAGAAAGTGCTAATTTGTAAACCAATCAAATCTCTGCTCAGAATTCAAGATATCACAAAATGTTTGCCATGTTAAGTAATCAAACTGCGCCTTTCTCTTTCTTCTCTGCTCACCTGGCCAACAAGCACCTAAGACAGCAAATGCCCTGGGACCCCACCCTCAGTAAGGATCCACCCAACGCACGTGGGGCCCAACCTGCCTGGAGATTGGGAGCCCAGAGACTTATAAAGATGCCAACCATGCGGCCTACTCCTTTCTCTTTCTTCTCTGCTCACCTGGCCAACAAGCACCTAAGACTGCAAACGCTCCAAGACCCTCAACCAAAAAGCCCGGCCGCTCCGCTTTGCTCGCGGCCGCGCTCGCCTTATAACCATTGAATTCCAATTCAGTACTTTGTAAGAAATACCAGCAGGCGTGCACTCGGCCCTTCCCAACCTCTTTGCCGCTGAGCTGCTACACCGAGGAAACCCTGAGTCACTAAAGACCAAAGCATCTCCGGGGACCAGCTTCCGCCTCTTCCACCGAGCTGCTAAGACCAAGGCACCTCTAAGACCAAGGCGAATCCGGAGACCAGCTTCCTTGAGCACCCAGAGTCTTTAAAAAAAATAAATAAAGAAAAAACAGCAGCCATGCGCTCAGCCTTTCCTCTGCCTATGGGTGACTATCCTTCCACTGTAACCTTACCTTACCCTCTTTCTTTGTATCTTTGTTCTCATAAGTAAAAATAAAAAAATATATATATAAAAAAAAAGTAATCAAACTGCTGTTTGGCAGATCAGGGTAAAGATAATCATTTAGCCTCTATTTCTGACAAGTTTACATAACTGACCAATAGGTAAGTTCAAGTTCTCCATTGATACCACTAATTCAATTATCACATAATGGGGATTATTTCAGAGTCAGTAAAGTTATCTGCAGTAGATAGTACAATGAGTAACTAGAGAATTTAAATACCTTACAGTTTCCTAAGTCTTGTAAATTAATCCAATAAAGTATCTTATTCTTTTGCATATATTCTTTCTTTGGGGGGCAGGACACACCTGAAATCACTCCTGGCTCAGGGGAACATCGCACTGATGTCTGTCCTGGGTCAGCCACATACAAGGCAAATGCTCGACCATCGCTCCAGCCCCATCTTTTACATATATTCTTATCGCCAAAAACTACTATATCGTCTCAGATTCAACTACAGCTTAAACTGAATTAGTGCTCTTTAGCTTCCTTAGAAATGGGGTAAACTGGAATGTTCTACACTAAAAACTAATTCCTTAATTACTTCACATTCAATACTGACTCCTCAAATAAAACAATTGAGTGATATCAGAAACATCTTTGAACTCATTGAGACAAGGAAGATTATTTATAATTATTTGTCTTTTTTTAAATTGACTGTGTTGCTTCCAATATTCTTAATTCATTAAGTGTAGCAAAAGGCCATTACTAGTCTTAAACAAGTGTATTCTCTCTGAACACATCTCCACAGCCAATGCAATCGAACATACTTTAATTAATTCACCACCATTAAATGGCTTTCCTTGCTTCACAAATCAGCCCACTCAGAAACTTACTTTGGTTGAAACTCTAGTTTCACTTTTTAGTTTAATGAATAAATTTTGCTTTAATGAGATATTCCATTTTAAATGTTCTAATTTTTCTAACCATTGCTTTTCTGTGAGTTGAGAATATGATCATGGGTACTTAGTGTTAAAATGTAATCATTTATGACATTTATATAATTTATCATTATAGCACCGCTATAATGTCATGGCAAAATATAGTTTTGTGTTTTGATAACAAAATAATCCACCCTCTATAGTACACTGAAAGTGCAACTTTCAAAATTCAATTTTCTTCTCTTCTCTTTTTTTTTTGATAAGTATACACTTAAATAAATAAAACTGCCACAGTACAGCAATACAATAGCATTTGAATGCTGTCAAATTCAACTGCATCATTGTGATTTGTCCTGTGTCCAATACCAGCCTGAAACATTGAGAGCACTCCAATCTGTCACAACTTCTCAACTCACCACTGCAGAATGAATGCAGTTAAAGACAACGCTGAAATAAATGACAGAGCTGTGTTCCAATAAAAAAGAAATTTAAATTTCATGTAAATTAAATTTCATGTCACAAATTATTCTAATATTTTTCAGTGCTAAAGTGTAGGATTATGAGTGATAAATAGGTTTGCTCAAACTTACTGCAGTTTGCTAGAATGATTCCAAATTATAGACAAAAAATGATAATAAAATCAATAAAGAACAAAATATAAAAAGGGCGTGACCTATAGCTTCAGTATTAAAAATAGTAACTGACCTATTGCCCTGGAGTCTGCATGCAAAGTTATCACCCTGGTAGTGCAAGAAAATAACCCAGTGGTAGAAAATAGGCTTATAAAATATGAGGCCTAAGGTATTATCCCTCTCTTCAAATATTTCATATCAGACATAATTTTAGTTAGGCATGTAGATTGTGACTTTTTGCTTTAAAATGTATAATATAAGAATATGTATCTATTCAAATAATTTGTAAATGTTTCCCCCTTACCTTCCCTTTTGCCATTATTGACCAGGAGTTATACATTGCTGGATTCAGTGCTCACATGCTTGGCTGCAGTGCTCACACACTTTTCTAGATGTTATTATTACTACATTGTCCTTATGTATGACATGTACCTGGCTTTTGATATAGAAATGTGTGCCTGATCACAAGCTTGACTTTTTTTTTTTTTTTTTTTGGTTTTTGGGCCACACCCAAAAAACGCTCAGGGGTTACTCCTGGCTATGCGCTGAGAAGTCGCTCCTGGCTTGGGGGACCATATGGGGAACTGGGGGATCGAACCGCAGTCTGTCCTAGGTTAGTGCAGGCAAGGGAGGCACCTTACCTTCAGCGCCACCGCCCGGCCCCCTATTTCTTATTTTTTGGTAAAGACTAAGGTATTAGTGATTTGAGAATTACACTGTCAGTGACTTGAGACTCCAAATAGCAGCTTTGGGCCGGAGGATAGGGTGCTTGCACTCTGCCAACCCTAGTTTGATTTAATATTCAGCATCCTCTATGGTCCCCAGAGCAACACCAAGAGTAATTCAGGAGTCAGCTCTCAGCACTACCAGGAATGGCACAAAAACATCGACAACAACAAAAAAGTAACAGCAGTTTTTTTCTTTTTTTGTTGTTTTCTTTGGGTCACACCCAGCAGTGCTCAGGGGTTACTCCTGGCTCCATGCTCAGAAATTGCTCCTGGCAGGCACGGGGGACCATATGGAGCACCGGGATTCGAACCGATGACCTTTTGCATGAAAGGTAAATGCCTTACCTCCATGCTATCTCCCGGGCCCACAGCAGTTTTTTCAACACAGTTTTGCCAATGAGTGACTGATGATATAATTATATTTACACAGTCCTACTGAAAGAGGGGTAAAGAAGCTAATTGTTGAAAGATCACTCCCCTAAACAAAACTTAAACTGGACAGAAGAAAATTATACATTTTATAAGGCATATTAGATCTTAAGTCAAAACGCATGTTCAAAGCAAATGATACTTATTAGATAATTTAATATCTTATATTTAAAGTGTTTATATTTAACATTTGTGATATTGATTCTGATCAAAAAATACAGTAGGTGGAAAGAAATGTAAACAAATCTGACCCATGAGTAGATAATTATTTATGTGTCATAGCTATGTATATGATCATTAAATAATTTAATGATTATAATAATTAAATAATTTACTTTTGTAAATTTTCAATAATGAAAAACTAAAACTAAAATATTCATTTAAAATTAAGTTTGCATATCTCATTAATTACAACATAATATTAAATCTAAAAATCTGGAATTTAATCAGAATGTTTATATTTTATAAGAGTATCTCACTTATATTAAATATAATAGTTAACAGAATGAATCAAGATATATAACTATATTTTATTCTATAAATAGGTTTTCTTCTTTTTTTGGGGGGGGGCACACCCGATGATGCTCAGGGGTTACTCCTGGCTATGCACTCAGAAGTTGCTCCTGGCTTGGGGGACCATATGGGAACCCAGGGATCAGACCACGGTATGTCCAAAGCTAGCGCAGGTAAGGCAGGCACCTTACCTCCAGCGCCACTGCCCGGCCCTATAAATAGGCTTTCTAAACAGTAAATTAACCAATATAATTTTGCAAAAAAGTTTTATGTAGATATTCTAAATAAATTATGTAAATTTAAATAGAGCCATATTAATCAATCATAACTTTTCTTATCCTTTATAGTAATAACTATTATTTACTACATTAGTATTTCAATACATAATTTTACAATTTATCAATTATGACAGACAAGCTTTTAAGATGTATTTATAAAAAAAAACTTAGAAGTTAAACTTACTATTTCTTTCTGTTCTTTTTGAAAAGAAGAAAATAAGTACTGTTCTTATGCACCAGATGCTACAAAAGAAAAAAAGGTCAGAAACAAGAACTCATTAGGATAAGTGAATTAGAAGCCATATTAAAATGAAAACAAATACTTCCAATTTATTAAATACATTGTTTGACCTTCGGCTTTAAAAATCAAAAATGTCTCAGTAAGGAGGCTGGACTGATAGTATAGCAGGCAGAACACTTGTCTTACATGTACTTACCCAGGTTCTATCCTGGTTGGTCCCCTGCAGGATCCCCTGAGTGCATTGCCAAGAGTAAGCCCCGAGCTCAATTGGGTATGTCTCCCCATCTCAGTGAACATCAAAATCTATCTGAATATTCAAAAATCGAGTTTTCTACCTAACTCCCATGATTTTCATGGAATTTCTTAAGGGAACCTCAAGGTTTCCCTTAATTGCAAAGTTATCTTTATGTATGTAATGTAAATGCATTTATTTGGAGATACCACAGCACTCTTCACTCCAAAATGACTCTATAATAACTGCCATATTAGATTAAGAACAATATTATAGAATAAAAGCCAGTCAATTTATATAGGAATAAAAGCAGAGAAGCCAGAACCAACCTAAAAAGCTGTTACCACATTTCTGATCCTTGGGAACTGTGAGAGATAATATTTATTTCAGATCTAGTAAGCTCTAGGACAATTTGTAACATAGCAGTAAATAATTTTTATATTATGACATATCTTTATGGTATGAAAATATCAAATCACTAGCACCAGATTCCTACATAGTTATTACATGGGACTAAACTTCCTAAGCACTAGGTGAGACCATGAGTATCATCTTTATCAAAGTAACAGAGGAAAGAAGAATCTAGATATGCAGCAGATACTGCATATTACCCTCGGAAATTCTACAAGAATAAAATTAAAAAGCTACTGGGTCAGAGAGAAAGTGCAAGGATTAAAGCACTTGCCTTGCATGCCATGACCATGGTTTGACACCTAAGCACAGAGCCAGGACGAGTCCGTGAACACTATAAATATATAGTACAACCACAATCTATCCCTGCAGAAAGATCTTACTGTATCTCCACTGCAAGTACAGTGTAATGGGGATAAATGGAGTATTTAGATGATAAATGTGGGGAAAAAAACAGAAACAAAATAAAGTAGTAACTAGGATTCTGTAAAAAAAAAAATGTAATTCTGTAAAAAAATTCTATAAATTATGTTTCTATAACTGAGCAAATTTTTCTTAAAAATCATTTAAGTATTAAAATATACATATTTTCTTTTTTCTTTTTTTTTTGGTTTTTGGATCATACCCAGCACGCTCAGGGGTTACTCCTGGCTCTATGCTCAGAAATCGTCCCTGGCAGGCATGGGGGACCATATGGGATACTGGGATTCGAACCACTGTCCTTCTGCATGGAAGGCAAATGCCTTACCTCCAAGTTATCTCACTGGCCCAAAAGTATACATATTTTCTATAAAATTAAAATACAATACAAATTATCAGGACTGGTAAGAGTTCAGTAGGTAAGGCATTTGACTTGTAAATAGTCCACCTGGGTTTAATCCCTGGCATCCACTATGGTAACCCAAGAGTGATTACTGAGTACAGAACCAGGGAGTAACCACTGACCATTGCAGGGTATAATCCCAAAACAAAACAAATAAAGACCATTATATAGGCATTTGCATCAATTAAAAAAAAAACAAAAAACAAAAAAAAGCATATTTGCTTAAAGAGTAATCACAAGTACCTTATTCACAAAGAGCACTGTTTCTATAATGGCACTGGGAGAGAAGATATGTTTGTTATAAAATAATACAGTGGCCAAACTCTATTGGCCAGGGAAATGTAAAGTTCAATGAACTATACTACGTCCTAGAAGATTATAAAGAAAATCCAAGATAGCAAAAACAAAGAAAGCTATGCCTCCATCCCACACATATTTCCTACAAGTAACTGGGCCAGAGCAATCACAATTTTTTTTTCTTTGGTTTTTGGGCCACTCCTGGCAGTGCTCAGGGGTTACTCCTGGCTGTCTGCTCAGAAACAGCTCCTAGCAGGCATGGGGGACCATATGGGACACCGGGATTCGAACCAACCACCTTAGGTTCCGGATCGGCTATTGCTGGCAAGGCAAACACCGATGTGCTATCTCTCCGGGCCCAAGTGATTTTTAAGTTTAAACCCAAAAATAAAACAAAATACTGTGTTTCAAAACTCAGAGCACCTTTCATCTCAAAGAATGTAAGCAAAACTCAGGAACATAAAATAAAAAGATTTCTTGAGCAGATCATAAATAAAATTCAATTCTAAAATGTAAAACTTAGATGGTTTTGAACACACTGAACTAAAACAAAAGAGGGTAAATATACTAGACAAATGCAAACAAAACAGAAACTTTTTTATTTGTTTGTTTTTGGGTCACACCCAGCGGCGTTCAAGCATCACTCCTGGCTCTGTGCTTAGAAGTCGTACTTGGCAGGGTCAAATTTATTTGGAACAATAAACACCCTAGAATAGCGAAAGCAATCATTGGGAAAAAGAACATGGGAGGAATTACTTTCCCCAATTTCAAGCTTTACTACAAAGCAATAGTTATCAAAACAGCATGGTATTGGAACATGGACAGGCCCTCAGATCAGTGGAATAGGCTTGAATACTCAGAAAACGTTCCCCAGATATACAGTCACCTAGTTTTTGATAAAGGAGCAAGAAATCCTAAATGGAGCAAAGAAAGTCTCTTCAACAAGTGGTGTTGGCGCAACTGGCTAGCAACTTGCGAAAAACTGAACTTAGACACCCAGCTAACATCATGTACGAAGATAAAAACCAAATGGATGAAAGACCTTGATATCAGACCTGAAATCATAAAATACATAGAACAACACGTAGGCAAAACACTCCAGGACATTGAGACTACAGGCATATTCAAGGAGGAAAATGCACTCTCCAAGCAGGTGAAAGCAGAGATTAACAGATGGGAATATATTAAGCTGAGAAGCTTCTGCACCTCAAAGGAAATAGCACCCAGGATACAAGAGCCAGCCACTGAGTGGGAGAAGCTATTCACCCAATACCCATCAGATAAGAGGCTAATCTCCAAAATATACAAGGCACTGACAGAACTTTACAAGAAAAAAACATCTAATCCTATCAAAAAATGGGGAGAAGAAATGGACAGACACTTTTACAAGGAAGAAATACAAATGGCTAAAAGACACATGAAAAAATGCTCCCACTAATCATCAGGGAGATGCAAATCAAAACAACTATGAGTTACCACCTCACACCACAGAGAATGGCACACACCACAAAGAATGAGAACAAAAAGTGTTGGCAGGGATGTGGAGAGAAAGGAACTCTTATCCACTGCTGGTGGGAATGCCGTGTAGTTCAACCTCTATGGAAAGCGATATGGAGATTCCTCCAGGAACTGGAAATCAAGCTCCCATATGATCCAGCTATACCACTCCTAGGAATATACCCTAGGAACACAAAAATACAATACAAAATCCCCTTCCTTACACCTATATTCATTGCAGCACTATTTACCATAGCAAAACTCTGGAAACAACCAAGATGCCCTTCAACAGACGAATGGCTAAAGAAACTGTGGTATATATACACAATGGAATATTATGCAGCTGTCAGGAGAGACAGCTAAGCCATACTCCATGGTATGACTATACCATAGATTTTTTTAAATAATACATTTTATTTAAACACTTTGATTACAAACAGGGGGGGTGCTTCCACAATGATTTTCTTACCTAACAAAACTAAGAATTTGCCAATAAGCAAATATCATGAGCTCCATAAATATGTTCTCTTCTATGAAGTCACAGTAGTTGATGAGAGCCATGTTGTATTCTTACTAGTATTCCAAATAATAAGCATTTAATTTCTCCATAAAGCTACAAATATGTTTATCAATGTTTCAGTTAGATTGAGGAAATATCTATTATGTATTAGCAATAGGCAAAAGATAACAAACTATGTAAGAACTGAGTCCTATCTTAAAACAGTTCAATCTAAGCAGAGAAAGAAACTAGAAAATAAATAAAATTTTCCTACACATGGATGTACATGGAATCTATCATGCTGAGTGAAATAAGTCAGAGAGAGAGAGAAAAACGCAGAATGGTATCATTCATCCATGGGTTTTAAGAAAAATGAAAGACATTCCTGCAATAATAATAATTCTCAGACACAAAAGAGAAAAGAACTGGAAGTTCCACCTCACCTCAGGAAGCTCACCACAAAGAATGATGAGTCTAGTTAGAGAAATAACTACATTTTGAACTGTCCTAAAAATGAGAACCTATGAGGGAAATGGAGAGCCTGTCTAGAGTACAGGCTGGGGGTGGGTGGGGCGGAGGGAGATTTCGGACAATGGTGATGGGAACGTTGCACTGGTGATGGGCGGTGTTCTTTACATGATTGAAACCCAAACACAATCATGTATGCAATCAAGGTGTTTAAATAAAATGTATTATTAAAAAAAATCTATGGTATAGTCATACCATGGAGTATGGCTTAGCAATAAAAAGTGATGCAATCAATATCTTGGATGAATCTCAAGAATATACTGAGATTTTATAAAGACAATTTCAAAGAGATGTATACTCTGTGATCCTGTTCCATAATACACTTGAAATAATAAAACTATAGATATGGAAAACATTTAAGTGGAGGGATTACAAATGGGGCAAGCTAATATGGTTTTGTTGGTTTTAACTACAAAAGAGTAGAAAAAGGGAGTCTTCTGGTTCTGGAACAGTTCTGTATATGCATTATGGAAGTAGTTATATTTTATATGACTTACATGTAACTATATAAATCACATAAAAATGTAGTATAAATGTAAGCTAGTAAAAGCTGAGTAAAATTATCAACATTCATAAAGCAAACTTAAAGGAAATTTAGAGAGAAGTAAAACTAAAGAGTCAGAGAAATAGGACAGGGATTCAGGCACTTGCCTTACATATTGCTGACATGTTTTCCATTCTCCAGCATTAAATATGGTTCCCCTGT
>PVKC010044216.1:0-11641 GCA_004027635.1 Crocidura indochinensis | reverse complement strand
GCGCAGGAGGTAAGTTGCCTGCTGCCTTGCCTAGGACGGACCACGGTTCGATCCCCTGGTTCCCATATGGTCCCCCGTGCCTGCCAGGAGCGACTTCTGAGCGCATAGCCAGGAGTAACCCCTGAGCGTCACTGGGTGTGGCCCAAAAACCAAAAAAAGAACAAGCCTATGGGGCCAGGAGATAGCATGGAGGTAAGGCGTTTGCCTTTCATGCAAAAGGTCATCGGTTCGAATCCCGGTGCCCCATATGGTGCCCCGTGCCTGCCAGGAGCAATTTTTGAGCATGGAGCCAGGAGTAACCCCTGAGCACTGCCGGGTGTGACCCAAAAACCAAAAAAAAAAAAAAAAGAACAAGCCTATTTTTCATTTACCACAAAAAAAAAAAAAAATACTACTATTATCCAATATTTAAGGTTAAAATATTAAGAACCAATGACTATTTGTGAAATTCAAGGTTACAGAATTAACAGAAATTCAAGGTTAAAAGTCAGCTGTTTTAAACTATCAGCTTTTAAATATAAATTTTGCCATTCACCAATATTTTTTTGCAGTACTAGGGACAGAATCAGGCATGCACGTTCCTGCAAAGCCATATCTCACCCCCACAAGTTGACTGAATCTTTTAATACCTGTAGGACCTAAAAACTAGAAGAGGACTATGGTAGGGTTTAAAAGGACATGGCTTCAGTTCTGTTGTTTTACTCTGCGCTGTGACAAAATCTACATCCACAGAAATCTCCTGCAAAGAGAAAACAATTCCATAAAAATCAGGTGAGGATGAATTTCAGCTTTCCAGAGCAATATGTAAAAAGTTCAGTTACCTGGCCGTGCAAAATCTTTTCTGTGTTGCCTGTGCTAGTTTTACAAATCAGCTGTTTTAAACTATCCGCTTTTAAATATAAGTTTTGCAATTCACCTATTTTTAACCCTAGAAAAAGTTCTGGCTTTTCTACCGTATTCTTAGGCTTGTTTAAACATTCTTTGTTCGGGGTATCAGTGTGCTTAAGATTGGGTTTGGTGAAAGAGTTGGACTCAATAAAGGATCTTCTTCGTTCTCTGTTTGAACCAGACGAGATTTCGTCATCAACGTCATTTTCCTCTGGGTCTAGAGTTAGTTTGTCCTGTGTCAGATCATGAAGTGAGGGTTGAGGCACGGAAAATTCAGGTTCTTCTTCGACCACTGGAGTAATATTCTGTTGTTCTTTTGCTTTGAGAGCTTGGGCTTCTTTTAATTTTTGAATCTTCAGGGCATATTCATACTCTAGCTTTTGTAATCGTCTTTTTTCCATGGCAATTAACTCCGCTGAATGCTTTCTTGGACTGGATAATGGAGAATTGTCCAGTCTCATCATTTTGTTTGGCTATGGATAAAAAGAATAGAAGTCACCGTAATTTTACAAACAATTTTTGGTGATATAAGAATGAAAGTTTTACAAATGTCTCCAAAAGTTTCGCTACTTAATCATGGATAGTCCAAACCAAAAAAAGCAAAGTCAAGAAAAAATGATTTAAAGACAAGCTTCGCCAAAAGGTGATGTCATTGAAAAAACAGCCTTAATGTTATTATGTTTGAATATGAAAGAGAGAATCTGAGCAATTTTACATATCTTACCCTCAAATCAATCATAAAATCCTTTACAGGCAAAAAAAAAAAAAAAAATAGTTATATACAACTTACTCCAAGGCAATCCTGTTCCAGTTTACGTTTTCCTAATTCTTTACTAGCCACTGCTTTTGCCCGAGCAAGCTCTTCTCCGTACTTAAGAGTCAAAGCTTTCTTAATTGTAACACGTTGTTGAACTTTGTGAATCTGAAAATAAAGAACAATTTCAGAAAAATCCTGAAAATATCATTAAAAACTTTAGGCGTCTAAAATCGTCCTTCATTCTTCTATATGCGATTTCTTTTAGGGAGAAGACCCCTCAGCAGCATTCAAGGGCTTACTGCTGGTTCAAGGATCACTTCCAACTTGGGGGATACACAGCACAAGAAACAAACCTGGGTCATTAGGTGAGTGCAAAATAAGCATTCTTACAGCTATTCTATCGCTCTGGCCCCCTAAATGTAATACTTAAATTAAATTTAAGAGCAAGAGCTTTGGGGCCAGAGTGATAGCACAACGGTAGGACATTTGCCTTGCACATGGCCAACACAAGGCGGATCCCAGCTCAATTCCCGGCATTCCGTATGGTACCCCAAGCCTGCCAGGAGCGATTTCTGAGCACTGGCAGTTATGGTCCAAAACCAAAAGTCAAAAATTAAAAAATATATAAAAAAAAAGAGCAAGAGCTTAAGAAATTCACCTGAAAATGAAAATATATCAACAATGTGTATCATATTTGATATTAGAATCAAACAGATACTAAAAACAGACCCTAACATGTATAGTAAAAATGAAATTGCAACATTATAATTATTAAAAATTACTTGTTCCTGGAGCTTCTTCAGAAACATTCTGTTCACAGTAAGAATTTTCTCTGTTGCTTGAAGTTGTTCTGTAAGTTTTGTAATCTTCATTTCAGCATTTCGAACAGATTCTTTCTTCTTACCTTCTTGTTGTACTAGATTCTTTAAAACAGATTCATCTTTCATCAAGAGAATTCTAATTGGGAAATAAAGTTTGAATTAATACATCTCTAAAACCATAATATTACATTATTAATGTTACATATGTATGAAGTACTGTACTTTTCATATCATAAGGCGCACTTTTATCCCCCCAACGTGTCTTATGGAGTTAATGCTGCCTGGAGTTCAAGCCTGCGTGAAGAGGAGGAGAACATCTAAAAACTACATGCATCTTAGAGAGCAAGAAATCCGGTAGTTACTCATTTAAATATATTTATGCTATACAGATGAGAATCAAAGAAAATAAAGTTTCTGTGTTTGTCAATCACATCAATACTCAAAATGTGAGGTACATTTTATTAATTTGTCTGACTTTTTTTTTTTTTGTTTAAATGGCTATAAACAAATTCAGGGCCATTAAGATACAAAGTCATATCAGAAGTCCCTGAATCTGACTTTTTTGGGGGACTAAGGCATAAGAGGTATTTGAACTATGCCTAGGGGTGCGCAAAGTTTTTCCTGACTTTGGCCCATTGAGTCACTCCTGATGATGCTTGGGAGACACATGTTGGTGCCAGGAATCTGAGATCAATGGAATGCAACGTACAACATAATCTCTGTGCTATCTCACCAGCTTAATTAATCATATTTAAAGAAAGAAAATCCTTTAAGTCAGAGGTAGTCAAAAACTACTAACAGTAAATCTTTTATGATGGTTGACACTAAGCTTACAATTCATAAAAAATTAAAATATAAAACAGAAAACTGCAATTTGGCTTCACTTATAATTGTCTTAATACACAGTTAAGTGCCTAATAAATATAATCACGCACATTTAATTAAGTTACAAATCTTTTAGTTCATTTTATGAGTAAGAGCAAGGCAATAAAAAAATGAAGGGTAATTTTTAAGCAATTACATAAATGGAAAGTTCAGAATTAAGCAATCACGTTACAAAATCAAATTTATTGATGCAAATTTCCCTTTCAACCACTGAATTTAAACTACTTTAAAGTAGTTCTTTAAACTACCTGGTTTAAAGAAAGAGAAATAGTACAGCAGGTAGTGCACCAGCATTGAACACAGGAGACCTGGGTTCAATCCCTAGCAACCCATATGGTTCCCCGAGTGTGTCAGGAATAACTCCTGAATGCACAGTCGGGAGTAAGCCCTAAGCACTGCTGGGTGTGTCCACCAAGCCAAAAATAGAACATCTTTGGGCCAGAAAGACTGTACAGTGGGTACGGTGCTTGCCACCTTGCATTTGTAACCAACACAGATTCCATTTCTGGTTTCCCTTATGGTCCCATGAAACTAAGAGTGACTCCTGAGTTCATAACCAGGACTAAACTGAGCACAGCTAGGTGTAACCCCAAAATAAATAGCATTTCTAGGATATTTTCACATTTTATCTTAAGATATGCTAATCATAACAACTATTATCTGTGAACCATAAAATCAGAGAAAATGTAACAGAGGGGTGGAAAGCAGAAAGAATATATATATTTTTTTTAAAAAAAAAAAAAGCTTTTTTTTACCTGGGGCTGAAGTAATATAGTACAGCAGAATGGGCATTTGCCTTGAACGTGGCCAACCTGGGTTCAATCCCTGGCATCCCCTATTCGTCGCCTGAGCTCTCAGGAGTAATTGAGTAATTCCTGAGCACAGAGCCAGGAGTAAAACCCTGAGCACTGCAAGGTGTGGCCCCCCCAAAAAAACACTTGGGGCTGGAGGTATGGTGCAGCATGCAGGATACTTGTCAAGCAAAGAGCTGACCCAGGCGATCCCCATCACTGCATATTGTAACCTTGGGCACCGCCAGTGGTGATCCCTGAGCACAAAACCAGGAGAAAGCACTGCTGAGTATAGACCCAAAAAAATTAAAATTAATTTTAACAAATGTTGAGAATCAACATTCTAGAAACTTAAGTTTAAGTAATGATTTAATAGAATGTGAAAAAGAATGTGACGTGACAAATGTAAACTTCAGACTATTAAGAAAGGAACAGTTATAACTTTTAATTTTAAAACACTGGGGCCAGAGTGAGAGCACAGAAGTAGGGCGTTTATCTTGCACACATCCAACCCTGGACAGACCCCAGCATCCCATATGGTCCCCTGAGCCTGCCGGGAGCAATTTCTCTTCGCAGAGCCAGGAGTTTTATTTATTTCTAAAGTAATTTGGGTATTTGTTTTTGAAGAAACTTCACCTATTAACTACAATTATAGTTGTTATTGTGATATCTAAACATTATTTAAAATATATTATACACCATTTCCTCTTTAATTTAAATGAAATACAAAATTAAGAATTTATTTATAACACGGCTCAAACTGGAAAACATTTAGATGGTATGAAGTACTCTTCTACAGAAAATGCCACTGAAATACTAAAGTGTCTGAATGTCTTAAAATGCCTAGTGTGATGCTTAAAATAAAAAATTTAAATACCACTTGAATAGCATAGGAATTTCACAAAATATTTAAGTGTACAATTAAATTTAATAGTTACACATTTTATTTCAAAAAATAAATCTGAGGAAGCCGGAGCAATAGCACAGCAGATGGGGCATTTACCTTGCATACAGCCGACCCCGGTTTGGTCCCTGGCATCCCATAGAGTCTCCTAAGTGTGCCAGGAATGATTTCTGAGTGCAGAGCCAGGAGTAATCCCTGAGCACAGTTGGGTGTGACCACCCTCAAAAAATTTCAATATAAATTTAAAAAATAATAATAGGGACTGGAGTAGTGGAGCAGCAATAGGGTGTTTCCTTTGCACATGCTAATCTAGGATGATTCCCATGATCTCCAGGCGTCCCATATGGTCCCAAGCCAGAGTGATTTCTGAGTGCATAGCCAGGAGTAACCCCTGAGTGTCACCGGGTGCGGCCTCCCCCAAAATAAATAAATAAAAATAAAAATATCAATGTATTTCAAGTGAAGAAGTATATACATCTGGAGGAAAACCTTGTATCCAAAGTCTTGATATTTTTTTTTTTTTTTTGGTTTTTGGGCAACACCCGGTGACGCTCAGGGGTTACTCCTGGCTATGCACTCAGAAGTCGCTCCTGGCAGGCACGGGGGACCATATGGGGAACCAGGGGATCGAACCTCATCCGTCCTAGGCAAGCGCAGGCAAGGTAGGCACCTTACCTCCAGCGCCACCACCCGCCCCCCCCCCCGAAGTCTTGATATTTTTATTTAAAAAATTCCTATTATTTTACTAACTATAATTCAGTAAAATGAATTTGCAAATTTCACAAAGTATAAATTTGTAATCAAACACTTCTGGAATACACCACAAACATATATTTGAATTAGATAAAAACAACATTAAACAAAACAAATTAAAGAAATATTAAATAAGTAACTCACCTATGTTTTTTTAGTTTTGCTTCAGCATCTGTAACCTGCTTAGTAACCATTGCTATTCTTCCAATTCCATCAATTTCCACATCAGAACTTGCCGGAGATGATGAACTTGTCTTCAGCTGATCTGATTTAATTAAACGCTGTTTCTCTCGACTAAAATAATACAGATTTATCATATCAGAAATTAAACTGCAATCTGAAAATTCTAATCTTCAAAGATATTAAAAAATTTTGATCTTCCATTGCAAAAAGAATTAAAGTTTGAATAAATTGAATGATACAAAGACAACCAATACGCAGAACAAAAGCAGGCAAAGTTAATAGTCCTGTTCTCCTTTTCTGAGCATTTTTATCATTTTTTAAGTGGCTTTATTATCTCAATACACCAATGTATTCGGGTGTATAAACAATCATCCTTGTCTGAGCTATAAAAACATTTTTTGGGGATCGGAGAGATAGCATGGAGGTAGGGTGTTTGCCTTGCATACAGAAGGACGGTGGTTCGAATCCCACATCCCATATGGTCCCCTGAGCCTGCCAGGAGCAATTTCTGAGCATAGACCCAGTAGGAACCCCAGAGCGCTGTAGGGTGTGACCCAAATACCAAAAAAATAAATAAATAAATAAATAAATTTTGTTTTTGTTTTTTTGTTGGGCCACACCACGTGATGCTCAGGGGTTACTCCTCTATGCACTCAGAAATCACTCCTAGCTTGGTGGGCCATATGGGATGCCAGGGTATCGAACCGCCCTACCGTTTGCACACTGCTCTGGCCCTGAGCTATAAAAACATTAATCCCGGGGCGAGAAAGATAGTACAGTGTGTAAGGAACTTGTCTAGCTCAGAACTCACTGAAGGTCAAAACTTTATTTTACACAGGGTCCCCAAAACCCCACCTGGAAAGATCCTTGAGCACAGGAGCTAGGAGTAAGTCCTGACTACAATTAACTATGATGCAAAACGACTCCCCCACACCCCTCAAAAGCATTAACTCCACCAAAGACCAAAAGCTTTATTTCGTCAAATGCTAATGAACTTTATAGAAAGCAAATTATTTTTTTGAGTCACATACCTGTATAGTTAATAATATAAAATGACTTACTTGGCAATCTCTTCCTTTAACAATTTATATTCGATTTTCTTTTCTTCAGGCAATGCTTCAGGTGTACGCATAGGATCATTTTCTTTTTCAGATTTTGGTGGTACTTTCGGTTTTGAGGCTTGCTAGAAAACATTTGGAACCAACCAAGTCAACAACTTTCAATAACCTCACACTGATTTACATAATACATTGTAATTTGGTGCGCATTTACTTATTTCAAAATAACTGATAGCTTCCATCAAAGTGTTCTATCCTAATATTAAATAATGCTCTTTGTTGATCACCAAATTAATCGTACCATTAAGTAAGTATAAGTAGTCAAGGCCAACATTTTAAATGTCACAGAACTATTTTGTCATTGATCCCTGAAACACAAAAAGAGACACTAGAGAAAAAACAGGTACAGAAGGTAAGGAGCTTGACTTGGATGTATATTTACTGCATGTACCATATCCCAAGTCTCCCAAGCAATTGCGGGGCACAGCCCTAGGAGCCCCAAATCACCACATCTACAAGCCCTAAGGCGCTTGTCTTATACAAAATCTAACTTCCTGAAATCGGATCATAGCTCAATTCCCAGGATTACATTGTCCCAGTACTAATAGGAGTCACCCACATGCGGAGGCCTCACAACTGTCATACGTGGCCCCAAAACAAAATCAAACCAAGAATTTGAAGTAAATAAAAACAAGTATGTATTAAAATGATTTAACTATTATCTAAATAGCTGTTCATATACATCTAGGGGTAAGAGTTGTATCTGCATAAAATATTTTAATTGCTGGTAGCATAACACAACCCAAAATATATTTCCTTAGTATAAAAGGCAGCCAGGCCTTTCTTTCTCCCTTTAGATTAATTTGACTTACCTCAGCAGTTCGTCTTGCTTCTTTAATCATGGACTCCAATCCACCAAAAACACTGTTTGTTGACTTGGAAGTCTCTCCCTCAGATTCACTGTCGTCGGAATCATTCAGTGTTACAACCACTGATTTATGCTTTGGAAGCTGCAAAGCAATAACTATTCGTTACCCTTGAAGATAAAAGTGTCTACTCTTTTCTTGGCTCATTTCAATTAGCTTTGTGGCCTTGATTATGTTGCCTAGTTGCCTAAATTGTTAATTAAATATGCAGATTTACCTAATAACATAACAGGCTCAATGGAACCAGAGTGCTATAGAACAGTGGGTGGGTAGGACTCTTGTCTTGCATACATCCAACCTTGTTTCAGTCCTTGGCACCCTAAATGGCCTGCCAAGTCCCACCAAGAGTGATTCCTGACAGCAGAGCTAGAAGTAGGATCTGAGTACTGCCAGGCATGGCCAAAATCCAATAATCATGAGGGCAAATTACAGGCAGAATCTTGGAGTAATACAGCATAACTTTATCCAACCTTTACTAATATTGACTACATATAAAACATAAAATAGTCTATATTCAGTGTTTCTAGACTTAACTGTTTTTTGTTTTGTTTTGTTTTGGGGTCGTACCTGGCAGTGCTCAGGGGTTACGCCTGGCTCTATGGTCAGAAATTGCTCCTAGCAGGTTCAGGGGACCATATGGGATGCCGGGATTAAAACCACCATCCTTCTGCATGCAAGGCAAACGCCTTAGCTCCATGCTTTCTCTCCAGCCCCACATAACTATGTTTACTTTCTCCAACATTTTTGTTTGTTTGTTTTGGGCCACAACAGACTGTGCTCTGGTGTGCACTCATGGCTCAGAGGTTATCCCTGGCTCTGTGCTCAATAATCATTCCTGACAAGCTTAGGGGATTAAACAGAATGTCAGGAATCAAACTTAGGTTAGCCATGTGCAAGGCAAGTGCCCTACCCACTGTACTACTGCTCTGGCCCCACTTTCTCCAACCTTCTAAAAAGTTGGTTTACCTGGATAAGACAAGATTTCAACTTGACTCTGTTCTAGTTTTTGTATATCAAAGCCATTAGCAAACAAAAAAAGCCATTGTTGTCATTTTTTCTCCTTAGTAAGCATTTAAATATTTCCATTACAGCAGGATCATATATTCGAAATATATTAGTGAAGTATAAAAATTAAAAAAAAATAAAAATAGACAATTTACTTTCATTTTAGGATAGAAATTCTGAATTGACTGATTTTTATAAATAAAAATGAAAGAGCAAAGTAAAGTGCATCACAGAATGAAAATAATGCTTTCCCCCAAAATATCAGGTAAAGATATTCCCAGTTCAGATTATTATCAAATAAATTTCTATTCCCACATGAATTTGCGTCTGTATAAACAAAACAAAAAGTGGGAAACAAGACAAAACTTCACATAAATATCTAACAGGAGTTTGAATCACCATAGAGATTAAAAATTTAATTTGTACCGATATTACAGTTCGCGGAAGACGAGGTCCTCTGTGAAACTTTGGATTCTGTATTCTAGGCTGAGATACTGTATTAATACTGACAATAGATAGATTACTTCTTGGCACAGGCTGTGAATTGTTCAGAACTGGAGGTGAGGGTGGGTCACCATTACTGGAAGTTTCCTACAGGAGAGATATAAAACATCTTTAAATAAAAGTAACTGCCTGCGAAATTTAAAAACAAATTAGTTCAGACCTAGCCCTACTTTACTGAAAGGTCCGACCAAGCCCAAATAAGCAGTAAAAGAAAAAAAAAAAAGTGAGCAATCAAAGAAAAAAAGCTCAAGAGCACCACCTAGAGTTTCAAATACCTAAATTACCTCTGGTTTAAAAGCTCTTTTATTTGCTAGAGATTTAAGGAGCTCTTCTCGAAGCAGCATTTCTTCCTCCTCTTCCTCGTCCGCAAAAGGTGGTTTTGGAGGTTGTTCTGGGTCATCAGGAGGGAGAGGTGGCAAAGGTGGTGGAGGAGGTAGAGGTTCATGAGATACACACACGCCTTCCACATAAGGCTGATTCAAAGGTGGCAGAGGCTGGTCGTTTGTAAAAAGAAAGAAAATTACAGCGCAAGTTTTACCATGTGAAATCCAAATGTTTATTTCCATAGCAATAAAACTAAAAGGCTGGTTTAGGTTTAGGCTTAACCACAAATAAATGAACTGTAAATCTCAAAACTAACATTCAGACAAGAAAAAAAAAAATCAGAATTTTAGAAAAGTGTTTGAAACTGTTATGAATTTCAAGCAGACTTTCACTTAGATCTTTACTAGCATTCTGAAAAACATCGAATTCAAATTTTATATGGTCTTTCCCTCTTTTATTCCCCCCTTTTGACACTGTGGCTTGCACTACTATTAAAAAGGGGGTATGTGGGGCCCGGGAGATAGCATGGAGGTAAGGCGTTTGCCTTTCATGCAAAAGGTCATCGGTTCGAATCCCGGTGCCCCATATGGTCCCCCGTGCCTGCCAGGAGCAATTTCTGAGCATGGAGCCAGGAGTAACCCCTGAGCACTGCCGGGTGTGACCCAAAAACCAAAAACAAAACAAAAAAAAAAGGGGCGGGTATGTATCACTCATATCACTTAATTCCTTTTTAGCACCCCATTTTTGTCCAAAGTGATCAGGCAACTTTCTTTGTCATGGTGTTCCCTTCTCTACTCTAACCGCACTGACCCACTATTTGTGGCAAGCTTGCAAGCATGGAATAGTCCTCCCGACTCTCATCTCTACTGTCTCTGAATATTATTACCATACTATATTTTATCTTTCTTAATGACAATACTTAACTTTGGCTGAGTTTCAAATTAACTTTTGTGGCTAGGAATGCCTTCACTGTGCAGGATACTGAGTTTGATCCTCAATGTCATAAATGTCCCCACAGTCCCCAGCATGGCCAAGAGTAAGGAGAAAGTAAGGGTTTCGAGAAGCATCCTAAAAGACTAATCCCAATTCACAGGAAAAAAAAAACACCAGAAACGGTAGATAATTTTTGTTCTGCTTCAGATTAAACTTTGTAACTACTAACAAGAAAAAAAAGTTTCTCTTCAAGTTATATTCTCCCTTGAACACCTATCTCAAATGCTTGTCTTTCTGTTTCTTTTGGGATTGGTCGGGGAGGTTGGGGCCACACCAGGTAGTGCTCAGGACTTAGGGATCACTATCTGTACTTAGGGATCACTCCTGGCAAACTTGGAGTAAACACCTGGGTGCTGGGAATTTGGGTTGCTGCATGCAAGGGAAAAGCCCTACCCTGCTATATTATCACGACAGCCCCGTTTGCCTACTTGCTTTTAGCACTCTGGAGAAGCTTATCTTTTGGGGGGCGAGAGGCTTTGGGGACCACATGGGATGCTGGAGATTAAAACCAGGTTTGTTGCACGCTAAAGAGCTTTATCTGCTGTACTACTGCTCCAGCCCCAAAACAATGTTCTTTCGTAAACATGTTTTCTTTCTCTCCCCTCAAACAGTTCCTTTTTTAAATTTGTCTTTCGTTTTTGGGCCACACTCAGCAGGGCTCAGAAATCTCTCCTGGCAGGCTCAGGTGACCATATGGGATACCAGGGATCAAACCCAGGTCTGTCCTGAGTCAAGCAGCCTTATCACTGTGCTATCACTCCAGCCCCCTCCCTTTAGATATTTCTAAGTTTCATGCCTCCCTCTCTCTTCTCTTCTCTTCTCTTCTCTTCTCTTCTCTTCTCTTCTCTT
>PVKC010044215.1:0-11635 GCA_004027635.1 Crocidura indochinensis | reverse complement strand
TTTGGGTCACACCCGGCAGTGCTCAGGGGTTACTCCTGGCTCCATGCTCAGAAATTGCTCCTGGCAGGCACGGGGGACCATATGGGACACCGGGATTCGAACCGATGACCTTTTGCATGAAAGGCAAACGCCTTACCTCCACACTATCTCCCGGGCCCCTATTATTTATTCTTACTATCAGTTTTCAAAAAAGACTAACCAGTCTTCCCCAAATCATATATTTAAACCTCATCTCTATTGTCTCTGGGTATTATTACAATAATGTCATTTATTTTTCTTAAAATCCATATTCTGGGGCTGGAGAGATAGCATGGAGGTAAGGCATTTGCCTTGCATGCAGAAGGACGGTGGTTCAAATCCCGGCATTCCATATGGTCCCCAGAGGCTGACAGGGGCGATTTCTGAGCCTAGTGCCAGTTGTAACTCCTTAGTGCTGCTGGGTGTGACCCAAAAACAAACAAACAAAATAAAAACAAAAAAGAATACTGTGTATCTCTCCTCTGGCTTATTTCACTCAGCATAATAGTTTCCATGTAGGAAAATTTCATGACTTCATTTTTTTCTGATGTCTGCATAGTATTCCATTGTGTATATGTACCATATTTTCTTTAGCCATTCATCTGTTGTCAGGCATCAGAGTTGTTTTCAGAGTCTGGCTACTGTAAATAGCACTACAATGAACATAAGTGTGTAGTAGGCCTTTTTGTGTTGTTTTTATGTTCTTAGGATATACTCCTGGGAGTGGTATGACTGGATCATATGGGAGCTCAATTTCCAGTTTTGTGAGGAATCTCCACATTGTTTTCCATAAAGGCTGGACTAGACAGCATTCTCACCAACAGTGAATCAAAGTTCCTTTCTCCCCATATCCCCACCAGTACTGATTGTTCTTATTCTTTGTAATGTGTGCCAACTTTGTGGTGTGAGATGGTACCTTATGGTAGTTTTGATTTGCATTTCCCTGATAAGCAGTGATGTGGAGCATTTTTTCATGTGTCTTTTGGCCATTTGTATTTCTTTTTTGAGGGATTGTTCATTTATTTCTTCTCCCCATTTTTTGATGGGGTTAGATTTTTTTTTCTTGTAAAATTCTGTCAGTTCCTTGTATGTCTTAGATATTAGCCCCTTATCTAATGGGTATTCTGTGAATAGTTTCTTCCATTCTGTGAGTGGCCTTTGTATCCTGGACACTATTTCCTTTGAGGTGCAGAAGCTTCTCAGTTTAATATAGTCTCATCTGTTTATCTCTGTTTCCACTTGAATTACTCCTGGTAGTGTAAGGGGACCAAGTGGAATGCTGGGCATTGAACCCAGATTGGCTGCATGTAAGATATATTGGTTGTAATGTGTTTCCAGTTCTGATTTCACGTGTACCTTCTTTTTTTCTTGGCAAATATAGCTAAAATTGAGAGGGAGAAATTCCCAATGGGGAATATAGTCTGCTGGTTTTGGGGGGCCACTGTATGAAGCCCACAAATCTGTGAAAGAGTATCGTTAGGAGCAGGTACAGTTTCCTTTTTGTAAAGAATTTTCTACTTTTTTTTTCCTTTTTTGTTTTTTTGGGTCACACCCAGTGATGCTCAGGGGTTACTCCTGGCTATGCACTCTGAAGTTGCTCCTGGCTTGGGGGACCATATGGGAAACCGGGGGATCGAACTGCGGTCTGGTCCGTCCTAAGGCAGGCACTTTACCTCCAGCGCCACCGTCCGGCCCCAGAATTTTCTACTTTTTATTCTAGATCATAGTTTCAATGAAACTTTATTGTCTTTTTAATTTGCATTTTATTTTAGATTTATTTTTCACTTTGATATCTATTATTTATTCTACTATATTTGGGCATTATTTGCCCATTTTCTAGTTCCTTTGGCTGTAGCACTAGGTTGTATATTTAAGCTTTTTGAGCTATACCTGCAATGCTATTTTTTTCTTTTAGAATCACTTTTTGCATTTTCTATAAATTTGGTAGAGATTTTAATTTCTCTGAAGGTTTTGTTTTTATTGTATTATTATTATTATTATTATTATTATTTGCTTTCTTTATTGACTAGTAGCTGTTCAGTATTTCCTATGTATTTGGGCTTTTACTTCCCCCCTTTCTCTTGTAATTGATTTCTATTTGACTCATTTGTAGCCAAAAAAGATGGCTAAAGGCTAGGAATGCATCTTCAAGGTTTGGAGTGCATGTTTTGTATGTGGAAGTCTCAGTTTTGACCTCCGACAATCTATGATCTTCTCAATAGTGAGAGCTCCTCCTGTACTGCCAGGCATTGCTTTTGACACCACTGGTTATAGTTAAATAAAAAACAAAAACAAATAAATCCCCACACCAAAAGAAAAAAAAAATCACCAAACCCAGGTGCCTGATTTAAAAAAATGCCTTTTTTTTTTTTTTTTTGTTATACCACATGCCTGGCAGTGCTGGGGTGTGAGTAATATTGACAGTTTAGGGATTTATCCCAGCAGTGATTTGAGGGTCCATATAGTATCATGGATAGGACTTTGCATTAGAAAAGGAAGGCAGGGGGCCCCCCGGGAGATAGCATGGAGGTAAGGCGTTTACCTTTCATGCAAAAGGTCATCGGTTTGAATTCCGGTGCCCCATATGGTCCCCTGTGCCTGCCAGGAGCAATTTCTGAGCATGGAGCCAGGAATAACCCCTGAGCACTGCCGGGTGTGGCCCCCCCCAAAAAAAAAAAAAAAGAAAAGGAAGGCAGAGAAAGGCCTAAGCTGATTGATTTTTATCATAGCCTTATTAAATTTTTTGAGACTTGCTTTATGATCTAACATTTTTTTATATGTGCTTAGAAGAATGTATATTCTGTATTAGGTGCAGTACAGTGTATCTATGAAGCTCATCTAACCTATGTTCTAAAATTGATGTTTCCTTATCAGTTTTCTGTTTTGACAATCTATGAATATAAATAGGTATAAAAGTCTCCTACAATTGTTGTGTTGCAGTCAATTTTCCCCCTTCAGGGGAGTGTTAAGAGAAGCTTTAGGTCTCTTATTATTTGCTTTATTTCTTTATAGTTGTTTCTCTGTTGGGCACATGTATATTTACAATTTTTAGATTCTTTTGTTGAGTTTTTACTTTTTTGTTTTTGTTTTTTTTGGGCCACACCCGGCAGTGCTCAGGGGATACTGCTGGCTGTCTGCTCAGAAATAGCTCCTGGCAGGCACAGGGGACCATATGGAACACTGGGACACCTTTGGTCCTGGATAGGCTGCTTGCAAGGAAAACGCTGCTGTGCTATCTCTGGGCCTGAGTTTTTACTTTTGATATCACATTTTATATCTTTTATCCATTAATTAGTTTATCTTATATTGTTTTGGCCTTTTAACCTTCACCCTGGCTTCATAAATAGCTCGCAAGTTCCATTATTCATTAGACTTTTTATTTTATATATTTTATTTCAATTTAGAGACATTTCTTTTTAGCTTAAAGAAGACCCTTTTATATTTCTTGTAAAATAGTTATTTGAACTTCTTTAACATTTTTTGTCTGAAAAACACTTTATTTATGAGTGATAGCTTTGCTGGGTAAAGTATTCTTTGTTAGCTCTTTTTATTTCAGCATCTTGAAGATATCACTCCATTTTCTTCTTGTATGCAGTTTCTGATAAAAAAAATATACTTTTATGAGGTTTCTGTATATGTAACTATATTTTAAAACTTTTTTTCTTGCTACTTTTCATTAAAAAAAAATTTTTGACTCTATTCCTGTAAGGTGAACCTAGCTAAAACCCTAAACAAAGGTACTCCTGGGACTTTCTCTTCCTGGTAAGCTCTTCCTTTGATATGTAAAAGCCCACCTGGATAACAGGACCTTCCCCCACCCTGGTGGATTTGGTTCTGGATAATAAAGAGGAGTTCTGGTTTTGGGGGTAGAGAGGACATGTGGCAGTGAGAGGCCCTGAACTAAAAAACAGGCCCTGAAGAGAATAGTACACCAAGTTAAATCAAATCTTAACTGCTTGGTGTATTATTTCTCCACTGTTACCCTGCTTCATCAGATATTCTGATAAGGAGTTAGAAACATGACGTTTGGGGCGGTCTCACCAAACCATGGATATTTTTTATTTTACATACACCCACAAAGTGCTCAGGAATCACTCCTGGCATTGCTCATGTACTGTGGTTCCATGGATTCACATTAAGGCTGCCTATATACAAGGCAAGCACTTTACCCCCAGTACTTTCTTTCTCGTTCTATAATTTCTTTTTTATTTGCTACTTTAATAATACGTCTTTATGTGGATTTATTGGCTTTTTGTTAGTTTTCTAGCTTTACTTAAATACTTTGGTTTACAAAATTGTCATAATGCAGTTGTTTTAGGCAGTCGATGTTCTAATGCCAAATCCTACCACCCATGTGACTTTCCCTTCACCAGTGCCCAAGTTTCCCACTCACCCCCTCCCCCAAGCCTGCCCCCTTAACAGGCACAAAGTACTTTATTTTATAAAGTTTGTTACAACAAAAGTAAATGAAATTATAGGAAAAATACTTCAGTCAAAAATTTTGTGAAAAATGTTACATTTCAACATGGGGTCATTAAAATCATTGTCTGAGGGTTTGCTAAGCTGTTAGTTGCTAGTTGAGCCTTCTGTTTTCATTTATTGAGCTTAGTTGCTTAGTGGCTTCTATGTTTAGTGGCTTCTATGCTACATTCTTATTTAATTTGGTATATCCTACTGGGTTGACAGTATTATGGGACTCAGCCCACCCTAGTGTTTTCAGCCTGAAGATCTGTGTACTTGTGAGTTAGTGGCTTGACTTACATCTGTTCCAAGATTAAAGGTGGAGTTATGAAGCTGGGCTATTCTTACATGGTGTGGCTGTGAGAGGTTCAAATAATTTACTTTTATATTACTTGTTACAACAAAACAGTAAATGGAGAAACCAAAAAATAGTTCAGTAAAAGAAAATTTGTAAAACTGGTTATATCTCACAATGGTATTATTAAAGTCATTGAGGATTTACTGAACTGTTTGTTGCTAGTTGAGCCTTCTGTGTTATTGTTTTCATTTATTGGGCTTAGTGGGCTTCTAAGGCTACTTTCCCATCTAATTTGCTGTTCTCCTACTGGGCTGTCAGTTGTGTGGAATTTGGAGATGTTACATGGTTGCATATGCGGTCACCCTCTCCAGGAACTGTAAAATTGACATAATGCTTTGACTTGGCATCATTTGAGATTAGTTGTGAACCAGTAAATCTAGGCTACTTATATGCTGGAGGTTTTGAGGTGTGGTTGTGGCTGTTGGTACTTCAGCATGGCAGGGCACTCAGTCTGCCCATCTCCTGAGAAAGATCCACAATTTTCATTTAAAAGATCAGTGTGGAACAACAAGGAGAGAGACTGAAGGAATCTGTTGCCTTCGCCTATTCCTCTTCTATCCTGTCTCCTGAACCTTCTGCTAAGAAGGCCTAGAAAATGCAGAAAAAGCTGTCTTCCAGAGGCTCCACAGAAAGGTAGCTCCTCTGTCTGTGAAGGTGCTCTCTCTCACTAATGAACCCAACCATAACACGTAGAAAAATATCACACTACAAGCCTGACAATGGGGAAACCTCATAGACAAACACCATGTACAGAGATGAAGCTCTGATGACCCAAACAATACCAACTATCTGATTAATCTCTCAGATAAGGAGTTTAGAATAGAAATATGGAGGATCCTCATAGAAATCAAAGAAAATATAGCTCAAGCTGAACAGAACACAACGATAGAAATGATAAAACTTCAAACTGAAATAACAGGTTTGAAAAACACAGTAGTTGAACTGAAAACCTCAATGGAAAGCCGCACCAATGGGGTAACAACAGCTGAAGACAGAATTAGTGAACTAGAAGATGAAATGCAGAACAATGTCATACAGCAGAAGAAATTGGAAAAGAACCTTAAGGCAAGGGAAAAAGTGGAAAAATAGAAAAAGGCAAAGGAAAAATCTTAAGACAAAAAAAAAACAAACAACAATAACAAAAAAACCCCTTAAACAATAGAAAAAGTACTCAAAGAATGTGAACAGATGAAAATAGAAGTCTTTGAAAAACTCAACAGAAATAACGTAAGAATCATTGGAGCCCCAGAAGCCCAGGAAGAATCAACAGTCAAAGACATCATCACAGAGAAACTTCCAGAGCTAAAGACTGCATGCAACCAAATCCTGCATGCCCAAAGAGGACTAGCTAAAAGAGAC
Source organism: Crocidura indochinensis (assembly GCA_004027635.1). Classification (NCBI taxonomy): domain Eukaryota; kingdom Metazoa; phylum Chordata; class Mammalia; order Eulipotyphla; family Soricidae; genus Crocidura; species Crocidura indochinensis. The sequence continues at coordinate 5,439 of PVKC010044215.1, read as the reverse complement.
CTGAAGAAAAGCACACGAAGACACATCCTAGTCACAAGATAGAATACTGAAAGCAGCAAGATCAAAAAGGGAAATTACATTCAAAATTCTTAAGATTTACAGCAAACATATCACAAGAAACCCTCAAGGCCAGAAGACAGTGGTGGGATATTGTGATAAGACTGAATGAAATGGATGCTTCACCTAAAATACTGCACCCAGCCCAACTCACATTTAGGTTTGAAGAAAGGATACAAAGCTTCACAGATAAGCAAAAGCTCAGAAACCTTACAGATGCAAAACAAGCCTTAAAAGAAAAGCTGAAAGGTCTACTTTAAGACAAGACAGATTAAAAGGCACAAAAAACTTATTCAAGAAACTTAGATTAAATCCCATGACAATCGTCTCCCTCAATGTCAATGGACTAAATATACCAGTCAAGAGACACAGAGTGACAAAATGGATCAAAAAGATGAATCCAACCTTCTGTTGCCTACAAGAAACACAATAGTCAAAACAAACATAGACTCAAAATCAAAGGCTGGAGGAAAATCGTCCAAGCAAACAACACCCTTAAAAAGCTGGAGTGGAGGCCAGAGAGATAGCATGGAGGTAGGGTGTTTGCCTTGCATGAAGGACAGTGGTTCAAATCCAGGCATCCCATATGGTCCCGTGAGCCTTTCAGGAGTTATTTCTGAGCATAGAGCCAGGAGAAACCCCTGAGCACTGCCAGGTGTAACCCCCCTCACCCCAAAAAATGATGGAGTGGTTATATTAATATCAGACGACACAAGCTAATTTAGACTCAGAAAACTTGTAAGAGACAAAGATGAACACTTTGTACTAATCAAGGGATATGTGCAACAGGAAGAAATTGCACAATTAAACACATATGCACCCAATCAGAAACCAGGAACTATCTAATACAATTACTGACAAATTTGGAAGAGGATATGAATAATAACACAATAATTGTGGGAGATCTCAACATGGCCCTGTCCACACTTGATAGGTCAAACAGACTGAAACCCAAAAATATTTTAGCCCTGAAAGAGACATGGAAAAAAGAGGCCTACTATATATATAGGACACTTCATCCCCAGAAACTTGGATACCATTCTTCTCTAAAAACATAGGTCATTCTGCTGGTGGAAATGCTGTCTAGTCCAACCTTTATGGAAAGCAATATGGAGATTCCTCAAAACACTAGAAATTGAGCTCCCAATATGATTCAGCTGTACCACTCCTATGGATATACCCAAGGAACACAAAAATACAATACAAAAATCCCTTCTTCACACCTATATTCATTGCAGTGCTATTTACAATAGCCAGACTCTGGAAACAACCAAGATGCCCTTCAACAGATGAATGACTAAAGAAACTGTGGTATATATACACAATAGAATATTATGCAGCCGTCAGGAGAGATGAATTCATGAAAATTTCCTATACATGGATGTACATGGAATCTTTTATGCTGAGTGAAATAAGTAAGAGGGAGAGAGATACATGCAGAATAGTCTCACTCATTTTTGGGTTTTAAGGAAAATAAAAATCATTTTTGCAACAATCCTCAGAGACAATGAGAGGAGGGCTGGAACTTCCAGATCACTGCATGAAGCTCACCACAAAGAGTGGTGAGTGCAGTTAGGTAAATAACTACATTGACAACTATCATAACAATGTGAACAAATGAGGAAAGTAGAGATACTGTCTTGAGTACAGGTGGGGGTGGGTGGGTGGGAGGAGGGAGATTTGGGACATTCGTGATGGGTATGTTGCACTGGTGAAGGGGAGTGTTCTTTACATGACCAAAACCTAACAACAATCATGTTTGTAATCAAGGTGTTTAAATAAATATATTAATAAAATAAGAACACAATCATGTTTGTAATCAAGATGTTTAAATAAAATATTATTTAAAGAAAAGGGTATCTAAATTTTTTTTTCATAGAACACAATAGTGAACAGAAAACGTAGCCAAATAGCTAACTCTTGGTGTGGCCATAAATGTAACCCTTCCAGACACTGGATAATATAAATTTATTTTTTGTTGGGTCCTTTTATGTTCCCCTATATATTCTGAAAATCATGTCATTTGTTCCATAGTAAACAAATTCCTAACCTTTGGGATAATTTGGTTAGTTTATGGTAATTATGCCTTTTAAACTGCATATTAATCTTAAAACATTTTAATTTTTGATGAGAATATATTAGAATATCAGTGAAATAGATTAAGACTGGATCATCTGTATTGTGCTAATATTTTCTGTTTATAGTATCTTTTCCATTTAAGTTTCAGTATTCAGTGTAATGGCTTGATTTGCAATTAATGTCAACTTAAAAATGAATGCCACTTTATAAAGCACTTGTAATTTTTTATCTTATACTTTAGCCATGGTATCATTAATCACTCACTAAGTAATATCAATAATAAAATATTTAGGAACAAAAGAAAATGTCCAGTGTGAATGGAAGTTTCATTGGCTTGGCATCTTGTCCAAGATTAGTCATGAAACTGTGAAGCTGTTTATCTGATGGAGGCCACAGAGTTTGGGTGTGGCTTCTGGGGCTTCCTGCATGGTGGAGAGGGGTGAGCATGCAGATCTCTTTGAATTAAAATTTTTTATTTTAGGGGGCCGAAGAGATAGCACAGCTGTGTTTGCTTTGCAAGCAGCCGACCCAGGACCTAAGGTGGTTGGTTCGAATCCCGGTGTCCCATATGGTTCCCCATACCTGCCAGCAGCTATTTCTGAGTAGATAGTCAGGAGTAACCCCTGAGTGCTGCCAGATGTGGCCCAACCCCCAACAAAGGAAAATTTTTATTTTAGTTGATTTTCATAGTTAATTTTTTCTAACATTTGAAAATTTAAACCTATTTACAGAAGTTGTTCATAATAATTATTTCAGGTATTCAATGTTCCAACACCAATCCCATTACCAGTATGAATATCCCTTCATCAATGTCCCCAGTTTCTCACACATTTTCATAAGCCTTCCCCTTAGCAAGCACACATTTACTATATATTGTTTGTTACAACATATATCTCACAATGATGTTATTAAAGTAACTATTAGAGGATTTACTGAGCTTTTAGGTGCCAGTTGTACCCTCTGTATTCTTGGTTTCACTCATTGAACTGGGTGAACTGCCATGAAATTTTCCCATTTAAAATGTTGTACTCCTACTGGGATGTCAGTACTATAAAATTTGGAGATTATCATGCTCCAGGAACTGCAGAACAGTTGAACTGATAGTTCAGCAACTTGGTTTTTCTTTGAAATTAGTCGTGGATCTGGGTCATTTATATGCTGGAGAAGTTGAGTGTGGTACTAGACCTTCTGGTGAACAGGAATTCAGCCTGCCCACCCCATCCCACCCCCACCCCCAGAAAGCTCCAGAGATCTCAACTGGAATGGTTGTGTCTCTTGGATTCACTGTTTTATGCAAGGTTTCACATATGCAATGTTTCAACCTCACATCCCACAATGATCTTGTTCCAACCACCATAGTTTTAGAGCCAGAGCAAGGTATAGTTGGTCGCTCCCAGTTTTTAAGGGTCAGGAGACTGGAAAAAGATTCCCCAGCAGAAAATACAGGTCATAGGTTTGAAGACAGAGCCTTGGAGAACTGAGAAGGGACAACTGAGATTTGGAAAGCTTGTGCCTGGAGCCCCAGAGGGGAAGAGCCCATAGCAGACTGAGGGAGCAGTCAGACAAATGAATGACACAGAAGGCTGAGGATGGTGATTCACAGAAATTTCAGAACCCCGAGGTTGACTGTAAGTTCATGTGTGGGTGCCTGGGTCCCCAATTTCCTTCCTAAGTGGTGACAATCTTCCCAGCCCGTTAGGGTTTTGGTAGTTTTGCAAGAATTTAGGGACAGTCTTTGTTGTCTTCTAAGTTTCAGCAATTCTTTTGTTGACATTTTCCACCAAGGGCCCTTGTTTGTCCTGTAAACAGCTATACTCAATATACCTGCCAGGGAAACATCAACTCTCCTGAAGTGGGTTTTGAAATCTCTCCCATGTGTGGGACCATGGAACTCCAATACATGCTGTTTCATCAGCTTAAATGGTAAATATCATAATTCTTGGACTTTGAATTTAAGAAGGCAGGTGGATACAATGAAGCGCAATTTGTTCATCCCGGGTAAATTTGAGTGTGCCAATGAGGTACACTCTCATATTCCTCACCAACCTCAATCATGAACTACCACCAATGCCATAGTCTGAATAATAAGAATAAAAAATAAAATGGAACATGACCAGAAGAAACAGAGGACAGAATGAATTAAAGTGGAAAAAAAATAAAAGAAAAAAAAAAAAGCAACAGAAGCGATCAGGTACAAAGTCATGGAGGACATTTGCCCAGAGAATATGGTTTGCTCACAGTTACATGGGTGACTCAAAAAGTGCAGAGGGTCACTCCATCAGTCTCATTCCATCAGGCTGGCTTTGTGTATGTCCACAGGTGGATGAGGTACCGTCACTGCCCCACTGTCTCTCAGGTACAGTGGGGTGCAAGGTTGTAGTAGACAGTGGTCTTTTCTTGATGTCCTTCAAAACTATTTGGAGTCTCTTGGGCCCCCATTAGCACCCCCACTTCAGGGATTACCCCTTTGGTGGAGGGGTACCAGAACGCAGAAAGAAGGTCCCAGGTCTGTGGATCCACCTTTCTTGCTGGGGTTCATGCAGAATAGCCTTCTTCCTGCTCCCCTGCTGCCCAGTAGGCTTTCTTAAGCACCCCACAACCTAGAATGGCACCTCCCTGCTCCCTGAGTCTGATAGGGGTGCTCCAGCCAGCAGCCCTGCAACCTCATGTCCACATTTTAGTCAGGCTTGCAGGCAGGAGAGGCTGGGTAGCCAGCTGTCCCACCCTGTACCCAAAGCCTTGCACTCCAGCAGCAATGCTAAGAACACCCTGTCTTGTCACATCCATCAGGCTCTGTCCTCCTAGTCCTGAGGCAAGTGCTCCCCATGGCCTGGAGGACCCCAGAGGAAAATGCTAAGCTAGATGTTTTCCCAAAAACTTCTTGGGATAAAATTTGGGGGCTCATGGGTAATCATCTCGGTGCTGCCCTGGTAGTTCCCCAGCACCAATAGGCTGAGCAATGAGAGTTTGGGGGGCACAGAGGTAATCACTCTGGAAAAGAATCAAGGAAAACACTGGGAAGACATTTTTGAGGTTGACCCACTCATCTCTTCTGTTAGCTGTTACACCAGTGTAAAATTCAGTCTGTTTTCTATTTTTGTTTTTGGGGGTCACACCTGGTGATACTCAGGGTTACTCCTAGTTCTGTGCTCAGGGATCACACCCACACACATGCAAGGCGAGTGCCCTACCAGCCATGCTAGTCCTCTGGTTCACTTATGCTTCTAAGGGTTACAAAAGTACTTTGCTTCTTACAAGAAGCAGGATAGTGAGAGGACAGACATGGTCTGCAGTGGTCTCAAG
>PVKC010044214.1:0-11636 GCA_004027635.1 Crocidura indochinensis | reverse complement strand
GCTCCCACCTGGGTCATTCAGAACAATTCCCCTCAAAAATCTCAAAGTCCACACATCCGCAAGCAATACCCCATTTGCTGTATAAGGTAGAACATAGATTAAGATGTGAAATTCTCTGGGGCATTATCCTACTGTACACAGTCTGATTCTGCCTCCAAAGGTTCACCAGAGACTTTCAGTTGCCAAATATATCCATCAGTTCCAAAAATCTAGTTACAGTATCAAGTCAAAACACCAAATTTTGCCCAATCTAATTGAGTCCAAAACCCTCAATCTCATTGCATGTTAATCTAAATCAGGGGTAGGTGTGGCAACGATATGATTCATTGCCATACACAATTCCTCGCCATTTAAGAAAATGTGAAACTCAAGAATCAGCTTACCTGCTCAAACATAACGTTGGGAATGTACTTATGAGAGAACAGATATTCCATGCCAAACTGAAAGAAAAAGAAAGGAAAAAGTATCACCATCCATATGGAAAGTATTATGCTGAGGGAAATCAGTCAAAGAAAGAGGGATCGACATAGAATGAGTGTACTCAATTGTGGATATAAAAAAAAAGGAAGGTCAGGGGCCCGGGAGACAGCATGGAGGTAAGGCATTTGCCTTTCATGCAAAAGGTCATCGGTTCGAATCCCGGTGCCCCATATGGTCCCCCGTGCCTGCCAGGAGCAATTTCTGAGCATGGAGCCAGGAGTAACCCCTGAGCACTGCCGGGTGTGACCCAAAAACCAAAAAAAAAAAAAAAAAAAGGAAAGTCAGTATGGTAATACTATCCAAAGACAACAGAGATGAGGGCCAGTAGGACAGGTCCATGGTAGGAAGCTTGTCACAAAGAGCGTGGAGTGCAATAAGGGCAGAGAAGGGACAATGAAAATTGGGAATGATCCTCTGGACAAGAACTAGGAGCTGTAAGGAGAAAGTGACACATGATACCCCTTCAGTAACAATACTGCAAAACACAGTGCTTGAGAGAGAGAGAGAGAGAGAGAGAGAGAGAGAGAGAGAGAGAGAGAGAGAGAAAGGGAGAGAGAGAGAGAGAGAAGCCCTAGAGGCAGGAGGGGTTGGGAACTTGGGATGTTCATGACAGGGAAATATGCACTGGTGAAGGGATGGGAGTTGGAACATTGAACAACTTGGTAATGTTGTTTAATAAAAAGTATTAAACACTGTGATTCAATTAAAGAATTATTCCCCCCAAAATAGAATTATTCCCAAAATAAATCATCATCCCAAGCAAGATCAAAATCCTGCCAGACAGGCAGCACCAGCTCCCTCTGTCTTCCAGCTCTGTCCCCAGGGCTCATGTCTCCCCTCGCATTGGCTTCTTGCTTCTTCACCAGGGAGCCATGGGTTTGTGCTAAGCACCTGGACTGACTGTTTCCTACCTGGAGAATTTCATAAGGTCACGGTCTTCTTGCATCTTTCCTTTTGTCCTCTTTGTCCCTTTCAGTATATCTGGCATTTCTGTATTCATATTCTCAAAGTTTTTGTAGGTCTACCCTGCCAAGGTTTGCTGTTTGTTTGTTTGTTTGTTTTGGGGTTTTTTTTTGGTTTTTTGTTTTGTTTTGTTTTGTTTTTTTGGTTTTTGGGTCACACCCGGCAGTGCTCAGGGGTTACTCCTGACTCCATGCTCAGAAATTGCTCCTGGCAGGCACGGGGGACCATATGGGGCACCGGGATTCGAACCGATGACCTTTTGCATGAAAGGCAGACGCCTTACCTCCATGCTATCTCCTGGGCCCCAGGTTTGCTGTTTGTAAAGAGAGTCTTTTCCTCGAGGGTCTTTCCTGAGAATGGTCCTGCCTCTACTGTAGGGTGACCATATTTGCCGAGTCACAGTGTCCTCAGAGAGTCCTCATGTACTCAAACTCTCCCTCTTCAACCCACCATGCCCTTGGGTTTATTTCCAGGGCACATGTGAATGTACACACCCATTGCAGCATATACAATGTCATGTGCAGGACAAACCCGGAAACACCCACCCACAAGAAAAGTCGAAAACATGTAGTTGCTCACGCGACAGTGCTCCTGCATTTGCAGTCCTACACACATATCATGTGTACGTCACAGATTCCCTACATAGATTGGATGCACAGTGCACATACATGTACACACATACTCAGGACCTGTGTAGAGATCCATGTGCACGCCCACTAGAGGCAGACTGGCTCTCACCTGGTGCTGTCAGAGAAGCCACTCAGTCTGACCAAAGATGGGGCCCACAAATGGGATCCAGGGCAGGCAACAGAGGAGAAAGTAGACTCAAAGTCAAAACATACCCAGGATCAGGCTCTCCAGTCAGAGGTTAGTGCAGTGGAGCAGAGGGAAGGAAACAGCAGTGGCTTTTTTGTTGGGTTGGTTTGGGGCCACATTCGGTGGTATTCAGGGCTCACGCCTCGCTCTGCACTCAGGGATCTCAGCTGGCAGGCTCAGAGGACCTGATGAAATGCCAGGGATGGAACTTGGGTCAGCTGAGTGCAAGGCAAATGCCCTCCCTGCTGTGCTCTCGCTCTGGCCCCCCATTTCTGAACTTCAAAATGATGGGTTTTTCCATGACTAAGAGGAACTTTGGGTTCTTTGTATACTGTTGTTTTAGTCTTTAGGTCTTAATATCCTTGTCAAAAGACTCTTGAGAAAGAATCTGGATTTTGTAGAATTGGTGACATCTTCATGGGCAGAGCCTGCACTCTGCCCTCTGGGCTACCCTGACCCCTCTGGGCTGTTTTCCTCATGCTTTGTTTCTGAGTAAAGCCAGTTCCCTGCAGTGAAACTGGGGGCATTCTCCCCATATCTGCATTTAATCCTGTTCTTGGAATACTCAATAAAATGCCGAAATAGCCTCTGAGCTGTTGTTGTTACCATTAAGGAAATACTCAGATTTGTTTTCTTTTTTGTTTTTGAGACACACCAAAAGTGTTCAGGGGTTACTCCTGGATCTGTGTTCAGGGATTATATGGGGTACCAGGAATCAAACTCAGGTTATCTACATGGCATCTACATGCCCTACCCACTGTACTATCTCTCTGGCTCCAAAAGTGAGTTCTGAAGAGATGAAAGATCCACCTTAGGGCTGATTGAAGCACCACTAATGAGGACACTTGTCCTTGGACCTGGACACCCGCTGCAGCCTAGTCAGAGAGAAAGAGTTTCCTTGCAGTGACCACCCCCACCCCCCCAGGAATATAGGATGAGAACCAGACCAGAAATCCCGACGTTCCCTCAAGAGACATGAACATGACATGTGCTCAGCTCCTGGCCTTCAAAATCAGAGACTTCCACCTCACCTCCTGTGCTCATCTCTGAGACTCTACTCTGTCCTCATCACTGGAAGACAGGCCTGTCTCCCTCCACCTTTCACCTGGGCCCACCTTCCTTTCTCTTGGCTAAAATTTCTGAAATCAAAAGTGTTTTGGGTCAAAGCACGGCTGCTAGAGGAAGCTGGGCCTGTTTTTGCACCTCGTAGCAATGATCAGCAAATATTTCTAATAGAGGCCTTGGTTTTTCCTCCGGTAACATGGGAATCATATCTCCAATACACAGGCTTTGTGTGGCTGTGGTGGGGCATCAGTGCCCTGTAGCTGCCATCAGACATGATCTAAAGCTGAGGGCTTAAGGTGCCCTTTCCTGAGTCTAAAGCTCCAGTGCAGTGTCCAGACCACAGGGACATCTCCCTCAGAAGCTTTTTCCTGCTTCTTCCAGTCCCCAAAGCTCTGGTGCCCCTGGGCTTGTGTGGTCAACCCTCCTGTTCTCAAGTTCATATAGTCTGTCCACATAGTCTCTTCTCTGTCCAGGTATCCTTCTCACCTTGTTTGTCCTGTAAGGGCACTTTTGTTGAAATTAGGACCAGAGAATATTTAGACTCTTAGCTTGACTACATCTGCAAAGATCTATTTTCCATAGAAAGCAAGCCTATGGGATTTGGGATTGGGCAAATATAGTGTTGGGGAGCACAATCAGCCTACAAAGACTTACCCTGACACATGAGTACCCTCATGAAGCAAGGGCTGGAGCAACAGCTGCAAAGTTGTACACTGCTGTCTCTGATGTCCCACGGCTGCATCCGGACCCCAGCACCAGTCTGCTATTTGGATAGAGCTGGCTGCACTCAGGGTTCTGCTGGCTTCCTGGGGTTGGACTGACCAGCTGCTGCCCTCACATTGAGTCAAGGTGGAGTGCTGCCAGAGCTCAATGGGGGGACACCCCACATTGGAGTCCACATCACTGTGCAGAGCAAAGATGAGGAGAGAAGCCTTGTGTCTGTCAGTGCCCAGAGACTAGGCTGATCTTCCTGCACCCCTGTCACAGACGATGGAGAGAGTCAGACTTGAGTCTGAGGGCCTGACCATCCAGCAGGATTCGGGGGCCTTTAGGAGCTCCTGTTCTGTGTGAACTCTGACCCTGACCCCTTACGTTGACAGCACTGTCCACAAACCCTCCTGTCCCCAGAGGGCTTTGTGGGCTCTGAGACACTGCTCTGGCTGCTACCTCGCTGCACACTGTGCTCACAGTGTCAGGTTCTTGAGTTCCCTCCCTCTGAGGCCTAGTACGAGGGGCAAGAAGCATCCCCGTGCTCCCCCAAGCCTGAAGCAAGCTCTGTAGTCAGCATTCGAGCACTTGAGACCCACGCGAGTGGTTTTTCTAGCCCAGCAGAACAGGAGGCCCATCTGCTATGCAGCATAGTCCACAATCGCTGACTAACGGGGAACCAGGTGCCAAGAATGGGGCACAGCCCTGAGGAAGCCAGTCCAGACCACCAGCTGACAGACGGAGTGCTGAGGGCTTAGCGGAAAGTTGGAAAGCGGCAATTTGTGTTAGATGGTGATCAAACAAAACAAAACCAAAAAAAGAAAAAAAAGTAGCTCTTCTCCAAAGTGGATTCCTACTCTAATGGACAAAACAGGAAACAACCTCTGGCTTTGGGCAAAGAGTCCTCAGAACCAAACAACCCCAAAGAGAAATTGCTGCTGCTCCTGCCCTTGATAAGAGGCCACTAGAAATAAAGATGAGTTCAGAGAAGGGGCAAGCTTGCAGCAGGACTGAAGGAAGACATTCTAGGCCTCGTGGTACAAAGATTCCGGAGGATTACTGCAACACATGATTAACAGACCTGAGGAACCCCGGAGCTCCAAAGACTAGAGAATCCACTCCGCCATAATGACATCCCCAGGCCAGCTGGTTGGCACGAAGACCGAAAAATGGGGCCCGCCCCCAAGGGTAGGTGCCTGAACACCATGGGGTCCTGCTGCCGCGGGTTTGGCTCGACATTTTCGGGCACTGGCGCAGCCTTCAGCAGCCACTGGGCCTGCCATCCTGTTATGAAGGAAACACCAAGGGGAGGGAGTGTGAGCTGAAGGGAGACAATAAGCAGAGGCGTGCCAAGAGGGAAGCGAGCTGCCCCCAGCAGGCCCTGTCCACGGCTGCGTGTTCTGCCTGTGGAGCTCTAGTGCTATCTGCCTTCACCAGGCTTCTCCAAACAGGATGAGGAGAGCCCGCTCATGCTGGCTTTAGGATAGCTCATCCCTACTCTTGTAAACAGACCTGTGGTCTCAGTCTTGGAATCTTCACCAAGAAACTGGTGTTCCACAGCAGTGTGGCCGCCACAGTACCACAGCCTTCATAGTACCGTATCCACCACAGTACCACAGCCTCCACTTAGTGTGGCCTCCACAATACCACGGCTGCCACAGCACTGTGGCCTCCTCAGATGTGAGGCCTCTGCATTGGCTATGTCCTCCATCATGGCCTGTTGTTGAATGACCTGTTGTTGTTCTTCTTGGAGACTGAAATCACAAACTGCCCTTAGACTAAAATGGCAGCCTTTCGTATACAAGGCAAGCAACAAGAAAATCTGACACCAATTCTGACTCAGTCACTCCATAGTTGTGGCCTGAAGGATATCACTTCACCTCTTGGAATCCAACATCCCTGTTTTTTGGACCAGTACTATAATATGGCTGACTTGGGGTGGGCGGGGGGGGGGGCGTGGCTACAAAGAAAGGGAAAGATGTGTGTGCTAGAAAAAGGTCTGGTTAGTTTCCACAGAGTCACAGGTGGTGCTTCGGGAGGAGAGAAGGAATCACTTCCGAGGTGAGAGGGTGCTGCTAGTCTTGGCTCTGTCGCTGAGAGAGCACTGTAGAAGGGCACACGGCTAACACCACCATGGCCAGAGTGCAGATGTGTTCAGAGTTGGATACTGGCTGTGAACGGTGGTGAATGCAGGTTCTCATCAACAGCACCGTGCTCTCTGTTCTCCTTCTTGCAGCACCCAGAAACCTGGCACCACAACCCTTCCAGCGATTAGAAGGTGCTGCAGGGCCGGTGCCCCTCCTGCCTTCTGCTATCCCTCTTGGGCTGGCCACGTAGGCCCTGGTGTAATTTAAGAAAGTCAGGCCACCCTCTTGGACAGCAATGGAAATGGCAGCTCTGTGAGGCACAAACTTGATGCTCGGCAAAGTCCTCCGTGACAGGCAAGTCTTTCCCAAGAACCATCCAAACCCCTGCAGCACCTTCCAGCGTGCAGCCTCCTGGTGGCCCCCTGCCCTCGCTGAAGCCCCTCTGACCCTCTGAGCTGAGGGGTCCCCAACACTGTGAGGTGATGGGTGGCTTCATGGCCCATTGTCCTCTGTGGGCACCGAGTTAAGAATCAAGTTCGCCCAAGTTCACGTGAATGCAGTAACTTCCCTGACTCACCCACCTCCCCCTTTCCCTTGTATTGTTTAGGTATTATTGCTCAGCAAAATCATATCCTTTCTTTCCTTCCTTTTTGGGCTACACCTGGCGGTGCTCAGGGGTTACTCCTGGCTCTGCACTCAGAAATAGCTGCTGGCAGGCTTGGAGGACCGTATGGGATGCTGAGAATCGAACCTGAGTCCATCCCAGTGGCCCAGGTGCAAGGCACACTTCCTTCTGTTGTGCTATTTCTCGGGCCCAAAGTTATGACCTTTCTCCAACCAATTCTCGGCATGGCCCAGGGCCAGCCAAGGAAGAAGTTCCTTGGCCATTTATTTGGGAAGGTGTCCATAGCTTGTCCTGATCACACATGGTCAGCTTTGTGGCAGCACTTCTATGTGGAGCTCAAGACCATGAAGCAGGCACTGCCCCTCGCCCGGCCCAGACCAAGAAGCCAGGATGGGAGAGATATGAATGCGACTGCTTGAGTCCTTGTGGTCAGGATTGGGGGTTCTGCTCTGTTCCCGTCTACGGGACTCATCTACATAGTTTGTCTTGAAGTGGTGGTGGGGTGCTCCGGGCTGTCCCTCCTGTGAGGTATCTGAGCCCCATTTCTGGCATTGTAGAAGAAGCTTTTTTATGACCTGAAATGCCTCACACACCACTTTGGCCAACCAGGACACCACTACGCCACTGAATTCCAGAGAACACTCTGGAATGTTCAACCTGACATCCTATGACCAGCATGACCAAGCGTTTCGCTTTTCATGCTGGCACGGCAACCTCAGGGCCAGACCAGCAGGCTCAGGCGCAGCGAGCCGTGGAGCTGTGGGAAGGGAGAGCTGTGCCCCCACCTTTCCTAGACAGTGTCGGTGTGGCTGGGACCAAAGACCCCGAGAAGGAAGGCGAGTTTGGAGACAGCACATGGCTTCGGCCAAAACCAGCTTTCATGTCCTGTTTTGGCCAACGTCTGGATCGCCTTCTGAAAAGTAAATGTTTTCCAGCAGCTGACAAAATAAAAGTGAGTCCAGCTCTGGGCCTGAACTGCTCCAGGCTGACCCGAGGGTGAGCGCAGGCTAGAATTCAGGCCTGGGAAGTTGGGCGTCAAGCCCAGCACGGGCACCAGGCAGAGCCTGATGGGAGCTTGTCAGACTGTCTCGTCCTGTTTTCCAAACTGCTCGACTTGGCATGTGCTCTCCCCAGCGGTGTTCAGGGCCTTCAGAGACACTCTTGGTCATATTTAGCCAACCCGACCAGGCAGCTCAGTGCAGGGATCAGGAATCTCCGGGGCCAACATGAGGCTGCTCCCTGGCCACTGATCTATCTCCCAGGGCCCATTAGGGTGATTTTCACAATCATGAGAGGGAAGGCTGAGGCAGAGAGCAGAGGACAGGTGCTTGCCTTGTATGCGGCTGATTCAGGTTCCATCCCCGGCACCCTATACAATGCTCCAAGTCCAACCAAGAGTGATCCCTGAGCACAGAACCAGGAATAAGCCCAGAGCACTGCCAGGTGTGCCCTCCTGCCATAACAGAAAGGGGACCTGTCCTGTGAGAAGCAGTTGCTGAGACCAGGTTAACCACGCCAGAGTGGAGAGCTTGTGAGGACATCGGGGGCTGGGCAGGGGGACAGAAAAAGGTTCAGGAGTGAGGCGAAAGGGAGCAGAGCCTAGAGGGGAACTAGAAATTCCTTAGGACTAACTGCAGGCATGTCTGCAGGAGCTGTGGCTCAGGTCTGCCTGCATTTGCAGTCCATGAGGATTCAGGGTCCAAACTGAAGCACCAGCAAGTCAGGCTCCCCTGCAAGCAGGCTCCTTGTGGCTGTCGGCCCAACTCACAACCTGCTGCTGGCCGTCCCTCTTAAGGTCCACAGTCCAGCAGCTCCTGAACCAAGAGGCTGGGAGCCCACATTCCTAAGTCAGCCCTCCCACCAGGGTAGCAGGCCTCCTGAAGTGGCCAGGACCCAAATGGACCACTGTAGCCATACAGACAGCAGAGTCCAGCCTGGGTAGATCAGACAAGCAGGGAATAACCACCAGCCTGTGGCTAGGCAGGCCCCTCCCCAGTCTGTCCCTGGCATCTCCTGTGAGGAGCTCAGGCCCCAGGACTCCTCTGGGTCGTCTCTCTGAGCTCCTGTTCCCAGAGCAGAGGAGGCTAGAAAAAAAGAGCAGAATGCAGGGACTGGAGACCCCTTACCCCTCTCCCCACCCCCACAAAAACTCAGGTTCTGGATATCTTTTTTGTTTTGTTTTGTTTTTGTTTTTGGGCCACACCCGGTGACGCTCAGGGGTTACTCCTGGCTATGCGCTCAGAAGTCGCTCCTGGCTTGGGGGACCATATGGGAAACCGGGGGATCGAACCACTGTCCGTCCTAGGCTAGCGCAGGCAAGGCAGGCATCTTACCTTCAGCGCCACCGCCCGGCAGGTTCTGGATATCTTTAGGGGATCCTCATGACTCAGAAATGTCAACCCTAAGTCTGAACTCATGGAAGACAATGTTAGAGAACAATCTTGTCCAATCACCTGATTCCTGTCGGGGGCCTCCCAGAAGGGACACTGTCTGTGGTCCTGCTGCTGACCAGGTTGGTCATCTGTCTCACTCATCCTTCACATCTCAGTCACACTCAACTTCCATCTGGCCAACGCCCCTTGACCGCCAGTTCCCATGCCCCTCCACTGTTGGTTCACCATTTCCAACTTGGTTTTACCCAAACAGATTTTCCTACATACCATCTTGTCTTATTTGTCTCAAGCATACCTGGACTGGACTAGCTCAGGATGGGCTTTTTTTGTGGGGGGAAGGGCGGATTGGGCCACACCTGGCGGCACTCGGGGTTTATTCCTGGTTCTGCACTCAGCAATGCAGGCTCAGGGACCTTATGGGATGTTAGGAATTGAACTCAGATCAGTTGCATGCAAAGCAAATGCCCTACCACTGTACTATCATTCTGGCCCAAGATGGCTTTTTTGTCCTTACTCCGCCGCCCAGGGGTGGTCTTTGTGCTCAATAAAAATTGCAGCTCTGGCAGGCAGCTTTCTCTCTCTCTCTCTCTCTCTCTCTCTCTCTCTCTCTCTCTCTCTCTCTCTCTCTCTCTCTCTCTCTCAGGCAGAAAGCTACCCGAATACACATGATTCACCCTCTCAGACCCTCTCAGCCTGGTCTGGTTTATATCCTACAACAACCACTGTTGCAGACCTGTTTCCTAGGGTGAGATACAGCATGTGAAGCCTTTATACCCCTAAACTCTGCAAGACTCAATGTCATTTAGGAGTCAGTGGCCAACAAGGAGCAAGAAAAGAGTCTTCGTCAGAGAGAATCCCAACATCCTTTGTCTTGTGAAGCCTCTCCTCCTGGCAGCCTCGAGGCCCCAGAGCAGTGAGTGAGCCTGCTTCTGGTATGGTTGAAAAGCTGGAGCTGAGCTGACAGAGTCGTCCCAAAGCTTCAGCTCTCCCTTCCCAACCAACATCAGGGGAAATTGGAGGCCACTTTCTTTCCTGACCCCTGACCCCTCAGGCACTGCCAGAGAGCATTCTGGGTAAACCCCCAGCTTTCTCCTACCTAGACAGGAGGGGAACCCATGTGAGGTGGGCAGCAGAAGAGGTTCCCAACAGTTGAGGTGATGGAGTCTTCCGGAGGTGGGAGTGTCAGGTACTAGACAGCCTGAAGCCCAGGTCTCCATTCCGGGCACAGCTATGGTGCCTGCAAACTCTGCTCCTAACGAGCTCAACTCTGACTATCCTCTTGGAGAAGCCCCTAGAAGCAGAATATTGGACGTTATGCAAATGGTCATGATGAAAAGCCATACACATCACCAACAGGAGCAAAAGAAAGGCAGCAGGTCTGTGCTGAGCCCTTGGTGATACCCTGTAGAGCCAAGACACAGCCAGGGCCCGTCATCTAGTCCCTCTGGGACCCTGTGTGCAGATGTCCAGCCTCACTGTGCCACCACAGAGCCATGCCTGCCCCAAACCAGACCCAGACCAGGATGCCAGAGGCTTCCTCCTGTGCTACCCTAACCTTTACAAGATGCACTGCTACATTCACTGCCCCCAAGCACACTGTAGCTTCAAAGCACTGAGGGCAGATGGTCACAGACCTGCCTAGAGCAGGAGGAGAGCTGGGCTGCCTTGCGCCGGAGCCTGCTTTCTTTGACGTAAGATTAGACCTTCACCACGTGTCTAGAGTTAGTCACTTTTCTTTACCGCAGTCTTGTTTCCTGGAATGTAACCAGACTTGGTCGTTGTTTTCAAGATTCACTGGGCCCAGCGGTCCTATCCAGAACCTGTCACTGATGACTCGGAATGTTTTCCTCCCTGCAGTCTGGTGCTCACTACTCTGCTTCCTGTTCCACCGTCGTCCAGGCACGCTCAGGCCTGAGCACAGATTCAGTTCATCCATCACCTAATAATCTCCAGCTACGATGGAGCCTGTGCTGTGTGCCAGCGGTCACGAGCACAATGGGCTCGGTTCTTGCTGAGGCTGCAGGGCCGGGTGTCGGATGTCTGTGACCGAGAGGCCTGGGATGTGCATCTCGGACCACTTCCCTCTGCCAGAAGGGGAAGTTCAACTGGAGTGGGATGAGCAAAGGAAAGGACACGGGAAAGTTCCCCCAGGAAACAGTGCCGGCCACACCCAGCACGGTCCACACCAAGGGTTTCGAGTGGCATCCCCTGGTCACCACTCACTTCCGGTCTTCCTTTCCATTTTTGTTTTGTTTTGTTGGGTCACACCCAGCAGCACTCAGGGGTTACTCCTGGCTCTACACTCAGAAATCGCCGCTGGCAGGTACATATGGGATGCCAGGATTTGAACCACCGTCCTTCTGCATGAAAGGCAAATGCCTTACCTCCATGCTATCTCCCCAATCTGCCTGCTTTTTTTCAGCTTCCCACCCATGACTCTGGCACATGGC
The DNA here is from genome assembly GCA_004027635.1 of Crocidura indochinensis. Taxonomy (NCBI): domain Eukaryota; kingdom Metazoa; phylum Chordata; class Mammalia; order Eulipotyphla; family Soricidae; genus Crocidura; species Crocidura indochinensis. Next base: position 49 of record PVKC010044214.1, on the reverse strand, counting down.
TGGCATCCTGAGCAGTGGTAGTGAGGAGAAGAGGCACCTACAGGAACTT
>PVKC010044213.1:0-11629 GCA_004027635.1 Crocidura indochinensis | reverse complement strand
GTTTCTGAGCTTTTGTTTATCCATAAAACTGTGTATCTTTCTTTCAAACCTGAGTGTAAGTTTAACTGGGTGAAGTATTCTTGCCAAAGCATTTGTTTCATTGAATTTTGTCACTATATCCCATCACTGTCTTTGGGCCTTGAGGGTTGTTTGAGATAAATATGTTGTAAATATTAAGAATGCGTTTTTCAAGTGAACTCAAACCCCCAGCTAACACCATGTACCAAGGTAAAATCCAAATGGATTAAAGATCCATCCTTGATATCAGATCTGAAACCGTAGGTATATAGAACAACACGTAGGTGAAACACTTCATGACATTGAGACTAAAGGCATCTTCAAGAAGAAAACAGCACTCTCCAAACAAGTGGAAGCAGATATTAACAGATGGGACTATATTAAGCTGAGAAGCTTCTGCATCTCAAAGGAAATAGTGCCCAGGATACAAGAGCCACCCACCGAGTGGGAGAAACTATCCACCCAATACCCAATCAGATAAGGGACTAATATCCAAAATATACAAGGCACTGATGGAACTTTACAAGAAAAAAAACATCTAATCTCATCAAAAAATGGGGAGAAGAAATGAACAAACACTTTGTAAAAGAAGAAATACAAATCACCAAAAGGCACACGAAAAGATGCTCCACATCACTAATCATAGGGAGATGCAAATCAAAACAACTATGAGGTACCATCTCACGCCACTGAGATTGGCACACATCACAAAGAATGAGAACAAGCAGTGCTGGCGGGGAAATGGAGAGATAGGAACTTTTTTTTATTGCTGGTGGGAATGCCATCTAATCCAGTGATGGCTCACCTTTTTGAGCCCGAGAGCCCAAACTGCCGCACAATGCCCGGTCCTTCCAATGGCCAGTCCGGCACTGTTGCCAGGTGACCTGCAAAGCAGACACCAGCACACTCGCTTCTCACCTCACTGCATATCTTAATTGTGGACCTTCTCGCGTGCTAGCTGCAAGGCCTTTGCATACCACCACTGGCATGCATGCCATAGGTTCGCCATCAAGGGCAGCCTTTATGGAAAGTGATAAGGAGATTCCTCCAAAAACTGGAATTGAGCTCCCATACGATCCAGCTATACCACTCGTAGGTATATACCCTAGGAACACAAAAATACAATACAAAAATCCCTTCCTCACACCTATATTCATTGTAGCACTATTTACAAATAGCCGGACTCTGAACACAACCAAAATGCCCTTCAACAGATGAATGACTAAAGAAACTGTGGTACATATACACAATGGAATACTATGCAGCTGTCAGGAGAGATGAAGTCATAAAATTTTCCTATACATGGATGTACATGAAATCTATTATGCTGAGTGAAATAAGTTAGAGGGAGAGAGATAGGCACAAAATAGTCTCACTCATCTATGGGTTTTAAGAAAAATGAAAGACATTTTTGCAATAATTCTCAGAGGCAAAAGACATGAATCACCACAAAGAGTGATGAGTGCTGTTAGAGAAATAACTACATTGAGAACTATCCTAACAATGTGAATGAATGAATGAGGGAAGTAGAAAGCCTGTCTCGAGTACAGGTGGGGGGTGATGTAAGGAGGAGGGAGATTTGGCACATTGGTGATGGGAATGTTGCACTGGTGAAGGAGGGTGTTCTTTGCATGACTGAAACCCAATACAATTATATTTGTAATCACGGTGTTTAAATAAAGATGTAAAAAATAAAAACAAATTAATTAATTTTTTCATGAAATTTTCCTATTATCTGGATGCCTTCAGTATTCTATCCCCATCTGTACTATTCATCATTGTAATTATGATGTGCCTTGGAGTGCTTTTTTGTGGATCTCTTTTAGTTGATACTCTTTGGGCATCCAAGATGTGGTTGCATGCACTCTTTAGCTCTGGGAACTTTTCTGCAGTGATGTCCTTGACTGTTGATTTTGGAGAGATTTTCTTCTTGGGCCTCTGACACTCCAATGAGTCTTATGTTATTTCTATTGAATTTATCCTAGAGTTAAATTTTTTATCTGTTCACATTCTTCGAGGATTTTTTTCCAGTGTCTGGTGATTTGTTTTAAGGCTCTGCTGTTGTATGGAGTTGTTACATATCTCATCTTCCAGCAGTTGTTACTATGCTGGTGAGACATTCCAATGAGTTTTTCACTTCGCCTACCAAGTTTTTCATCTTTGTTGTTTCAGTTTGAATTTTTCTAATTTTACTTTCATATTTTCTTGAGTCTTGATTTTGCACCATTCAGTTTGTTCCACGCTTTCTTTGAGTTCTTTGAACATTCCCCACATTGCTTCTCTGAAGTTCTTATCTGAGAGGCTAGATAGGTGGTTGATATTGTCAAATCACCAGATACTTGTCAAATACCATCTTTATTTTCTAAGCTTGGTGGAGGTCTGTGTTTTTTCCCCATTGTCACACTTGCAGTGTAGTGTTTTCTGCAGGCCCTGCTGTGGTTTATTTACTAGGAGAAGTGCTAGGTAACGAGTGAAGTGGAGTGCTCCTCTGGCTCTGTCAAAGGGATCTGGGCTCACCTAGCTGGCATGGGGTCAAGTGGTGGAAGACTGAGGCTCTTTTCCAGTTCTTCCCACTCCTAATTTATAAACAAATGTTTACGATAACCAAATTCCATATAAAGAATGTGGAAATCATCAAAGTGTCACTGAAGGATGAATGAATAAATGAATTGTAATATATATTCAATGGGATATCACTCAGCTATAAATAGGAATAGCATTCTAATACATACTACACAACAACTTGGATGATTCTTGAAAATATTATGCTAAGTGAAAGAAACCCGGTACCAAAAAATCCATAGGCATTTCATAATTCCATTTATGTGATATGCCCAGATCAGGTAAATGCTTATAATTAGAAAGTATATCAGATATTGTGAGGAGTTGTGGAAAGAAGCAGGATAAACAGTGAATGCTTAATGGGTCTGCCATTTTCTCTTAGGATGGTGAACAGTGTGAATAGAATAAATGACAATATATTTTGTACTTAAAAATGTCAAATTATGTATGTATTTTACCTCAAAGAAAAACCAAGTTGCTCTGAATGTAAGCTGGAGGCTGGATCAGAAGGACAAGCTACAAGTCTGTTGCAATAGTCCAGGTGTAAAATTATGATAGCTGGTACTATGGTAATAGAAAGGAATGTCTAGAGCCAAGAGCTATTTGGAGGCTATTGTGAAAGACTGATGACCGATTTTCCCACCATAGGAGCCTCAATGTGATATCAGAATAAAGAAAAAGACATAAATGGGAGGAATTCTTCCCTGGTGTTTTACCTGAATTCCTTGTTTGGAGTAATAAAGCACCTTGCTATTATAGGTATGTGTAGAGTGAACTTGGTTATATTGCCTGCCATTGTGTTGTTGTGTCATTGTGGAGACTTTTAGACTTCCCCTGGGAGAAGATATTTGGAAGCCTTTATATTGGCCACATGTTTTGTTAATGAAAAGACTGTTTGGAAAGGAAGAACAGATATATTAGAGACATCACCCAGCTGCTGATGGCTAATCTCACTCATGCACATCACACACTCACTATGAGGCTCACAGCGTACACTTTGATATGCAATTGGCACATATGAGTCAATAAGCTTGTTAAAACCAGAGAAAAAAATCTATGACTTGTTTTCCCTGAACACTCTCAAGAAAGTGCAAGTAAGAGGGAGATCGTTCAAGCCAACCATGTGTAATTAGACCAGGTGAACTCCCTGTCTTCCTTAGTCTTAGATAAAGCCTTTACAAAAGACTTTTGGGATGATAGATTTACACATTTTTCACAGCATAAGAGACTTATCTTGAACATCTTCTGTTTTTCCTGTAAAAGCAGTCAGATTAATGGGGCATTGACTAGCAGTGGAACTAACTGTTCAACAGAAACCATTAATGTGACAGCGTCACATCTAAAATTTTCACTCAGAAGTCCTCTTCCTCTTCTCTACCTTTCCATTTTTTTTCCATAATGAAAATGATTCTTTAAAGACATTTTTAAGGAGGATTCTAGTGTGTGTGTGTGTGTGTGTGTGTGTGTGTATGTGTTTTGAATCATGAATTAATAATCTTCCTGAGAGATTTAAGGCCCTCTGGGTGAGTCTTGCTGCTAATACCATTTGAGTGTACAATTATCTTCTAATAAGCATAATCTTCATAATTATTACTTACTAACCTAATTATGTTACCTAGGATGCAGGCTGTCCCAGTCTTAGTCAAAGGCAATTTAGGCAGGAAAGCCTGGTCTGAGACTTCCCGTTGGAAGAGGAAGCGTTTGGAGCAGACCAATACTGCTGGGAATAGAGTGTTGAAACACTTGACTCAAGCCTACCTAGATATTCTGTCTAGAATACACTGAGTTTTTGCCCCCACAGCTTATGCTTCTATGGCTACATTAAAACATAGGTGTTAGGGTGCTTTGGACTTCAGCTCTTCTCTGGATTGCAAAAAGTAGTGTGAGGTACAGTAACATTCCCATAGGAAAATAAACCAGAAACCAACAGTGAAACCTAATATGTTTTTTTTTAAAAAGAAAGTGCAAAGAGAGGGGTTTTTCCAAATAGAATATCATTTCTTTCTCATAAAATTTTGAGGCATAGTGGTCTCCCAAGCAGTGCTCAGGAGACCCAGAGGAATCCTTTCCAGTGAATCTGGGCTAACTGGGCTTGGGATTCAATGCAAAATACTGAAGAAATGATGCTTTCAGGTTCTGCAGTGCTGGGGATTTCTGGGTCACTCTGACAGTGTTTGGGGAGCCTCAAGGACTACCTTTGGTCTGATCAGAAGACCATGTGGTATTAGGTATTGAAAGGGGTCTATTACCTGCAAGTGAAATGTTTTAAGCCTATACCCGTACTTTTTTTTAGGTCCCTAGAAATTATAAAAAAAGTTTTGTTCCCCAAGTATGCATGAATAAATCATAGCTATACTTTTCTCTGTTGCCACGGCTAATTATTTGCATGGACTACAACATAGTGTCATGCTAAGCCAATTCTTGAGCAAAAATAGAATTGCTGTTTATGTATTACAAATGCATTGAGACAATTTGAACCTGGTTGAACTAACTATTGCAAGCTTCATAGACTTCTTACTTCTTTAACCTTTCAAAAGAACAGCAATCTTATGAAAAAGACATGGTTATTGCATATAAGTAATTAAAGTTTAAATGGAAAAAGAAATTAAACTTGTGGATCAATATGCCACACAGAATAGTATCCTGACGGAAAAAAATGCAGCAAAGTTTGGGGTCATTTATGTTTGCTCCTCATTTTGGGGTTGAGAAAACTGAGATCTTTTAAAAATGATTTTATTTATATTGATATTTATTGTCCTTAATGTTAAAATGGAACTTTTGGCCAATCAAGTTTAACTTTCTTTTGCCTTCTTTGTCCATTTTTCTATGACAATGAAGAACACACTCTGTTCATTTATTCAAAAAGCATGACTTGAGGGTTTATGGTGATTCTATGGGTATTAAGATGGAGATCCCAGAAGAGCCCAGTTATTTATTTCCCTAAAAAAGGCCAATTATTTTATGACAAAATTAACTTTCATAATAAAAATTAAAATTAATCCAATTTTATTTTTAATCCTGTTTTCCCTCTGTCCTTAATTATTTTTCAATTTTTTTTATTCTTTGAATTACTCTTAAATATATTTTTCCTGACTACCCTAAGCTGTACTTAGTATATCTTATTTTTCTCCTAAATTATAATGAAGTTGGGGCCAGAGCAGTGGTACAAGTGGTAAAGCATCTTTCTTGTGCGTGTTGTTAGCCTTGGATGGACTATGGTTTGATCCCCCAGCATCCCATATGGTCCCCCAAGCCAGGAGTGATTTCTGAGTACATAGCTAGGAGTAACCCCATCACCAGGTGTGGCCCCAAAACAAAAACAACAATAACAAAAAACCCCTAAATTATAATGAAGCTGTAAAAATATTTTAAGGAGGGTCAGAGAGATACTTCAGGCATTAAGGAATACTTGGCATGAAAATGACCCCAGTTTGATCCCAACACTGCTAATGGTCCCCCATGTACTGCCAGAAGTGATCCTAAAGCATACATGAATAAGCCTTGAGCATCACTGGGTGTGTGCTCAAATGATATAAAAATTTATGTACCCAAAATATTATTGTCAGTGATATGTAAACCACTATGATTAAAATAAAAATTATATTAAAAATAATAATAAAAATTGATCAGTCAAAATAGGCTAAATTACTCTTGAGTAACAATTACCCTCCAAGCCTGTGGTTTTGTGTAGTACATTATATTTATCCTTCATATTCCGTTTCTTATATTGGTCAACAGGGAGCTTCTGCTCGTCACTGAGGCATCAGGTTGGCAGAGACACTCTTTGTACATGCATTTCTATGATGAAACACATAGAAAGAGAAGATGAGATAAACACTGATGATTAAATGTATGTATTGAATAAAAATAAAGTCTATACTTAGTAATATTCTGTTACTCAAAAGAGGTATGTCTAAACTTCTAGAGGGGAAAAGAGTAAAATCCATCTTCGTGTGAGGATGGAGGGAGAGTGTTCATAAGCATATAGTTGATGACCACAATTATGTAGTATTGGAATTTTGTAGAAATTCCAGTATGTTCACCTTGCTTTGCCGAATGTTAACTGACAGAGAACTATATTCTTCTCTGAAGAATATTTCCAGCAGAGGGCTCAAAGCCATAAACCCTTAATTAACAGCTTGTGTTTTCTTCAGATTCTGACTTTAATGTAGAGAGTAGGTGGTAGAGAAACAGAAGACTAGCTGGACTGTGTTCTGACTAGCAGAATCAATAGGGAGTCCAGACATTATACCTGAACTCACTGAGGCCTTTGTAATTCTGAAACCTGTCTAAATGTCCCCTGTGACTGTCATTCATCTAACATTCCCCCTACACATCGTTATTTGTTGGACTTATAACAAATCAATCAAGGTGACGCCTCACATTTATCAAGTATTAGACCTCCACATGCAAGATGACTTTTGATACTTTTTGAGATTCTTTTTTTTAATATAATTTTTATTTTTAAACATGTTGGGTTACATATCGTTGGCAATCATATTTTAGGTACAAATTAACATAAAATCAGGGGAACTCCCATCACCAAAAAGTCCTCAGTCCACCTCAGTTCCAATCCTAGTTCCCATATCTCTCCCCTACCGCCTCCCCCCCTCCCCCGGGGTTGCTAAAGCAAGTGGTCTCCTCTGCGTCTAATTTGCTACTTGGTGGTCTTACACATGTTTGATCTTGACTTTTCGAGATTCTTTAAGGTTTGAATCAAGGCAGATGGTAGGGAAACAGAGCCTGCACCTTTAAGCTCACTGAACTAGCCTCCAACCCAGTCTCAAATAGCTGGGTTCCCAGCACTATGGTATGGCTTTATCTTGGGTACTTGTTCCATTTGTTTAGTCTGAGCCATCAGCCTAACTCTGTCCTCAATGGCCCAGTTCTTGAATTTCACTTTACATCTTGTTTGAAATGACTCCAAATTAGGTCTTTGGATAGTTAATTATTAAATATACTTCCAAATGGATTCTCAAGTTTTAGTTCAATATTTAAGAAGAAGCTAATGGGCTGGGGGAAAATGGAGAAGCAAAAGTACTGATGATGACACTTGAATTCTTATTATTCCTCAAAATTTAGCTCCAATTCTGTATCATTTAACTAGCGCCAACATAATACTATTAGCAATATAGTATTTTGGCATAGAAAATACTCCCATATCAGTGACTAAAAATAAGAGCAATTCATTATTCCTATGAGTCTATGGGTTAGCAGTCAGCTCAAGTTATCCGGTTGGTTGTGGCCGCTTCCAGTTGGGCTCACAGAATTGTGGTTGGTCTGGTAAATCAAATGAAGGTTTTCCAGGTCATAATTGTAATAGGGATTATTGAATTATTCTCCAGAGCTGGCTGCAGGCGCATGTTCATGTCTATCCTTGGCAGGTTAATTGAGAACTGTTCTCAGGCATGAGAACACAAAATCCTGCATGTGGTCTTGTAACAGTTACAGAGCAACAAGAGAAAAGTCAGAGCTGTTTCAACACTTTGAGAAGCCTCTAGCTGTGCCAGGTTTTCAGTCATTCTATTGGCCAACAGAAGTCACTGACTGAGGCTACAAAATTATAGGGCAAAACTCAGCATCAGAGAGAGGCCATTAGTTGGAACTTTTTTTTTTTAATATCTTTATTTAAGCACCATGATTACAAGCATGATTATAGTTTGGTTTCAGTCATAAAAAGAACACACCCCTTCACCAGTGCAACCTTAACAGTGCACCTGTTAATGCAACCAACCTACCACAAACCTGAGACCTATTTATCTTGCAGTGTAACTTTAAAACCCTCTTGTGATAAGGAACCACTGTTTCAAAAGTCAGTATTTTGTGTCAGGAAATTTTAATGCTGTAGCAGCATGTTTAAGAAACCAGAGGGATTTTACTGTGGGTAAGTGGGATCCAGTTGGGAACTGTAACTCTCAGGTCAGAGAATGGGACCAGTAGGATGCTTATTTCATCCACGTTTGTGACTTTGGCCCATCTGAGTTAAAGGAACCCTCCTGTTGAGAGATGAGAAATTGGTCATTATCATTGTCATGCAACTACAGAGAGGGGTGAAATGGATGTCTTTGTTCTTGCTAGGACTTGAATTTACAATCGAAGGACAGGGAGTGCAAAGTTTTCCAAATTACAGCTTTATCCCCTAAGGAGATGCCGTCAGTTTCAGAGAGCCAAATAATGTCCTCAGTCGAATTCAAGAGTCACTAAAATTATGTCATGCAAGTCTTTTTTTTTTATCAAGTGTTGTAGAAGCCAATTTATATGCTGTGCCCTTCTGACCCTCTTTACCTTTCCAACCATAGGAGATAAATGATAACCATTATTAAAACCTTACACAGTTTCCAGGGGACACTCAAAACCTCTCAACAGCACATTTATACTATATTATAAAAATCATCTTTAATTTTGCAGAAAATGTGTGTATTTTTTCAAATTATCTTTGGAGTCTGCAAAAGCCTGGTTTAAAATGCATCTCTTCTCTTACCTGAACTGGGACCTACCTGGCATTGAGGTGTGCCACATCAACTGTGTCTCATACGTAGTTCCAGTAGCAGTCAGGCTATTGCTTAACAAAGAGGCATAATAGCTAATTTCATTTTAGGTTATTGGTTGGCACTGTGAAGGTGTCAAGGAAACCTCAAAAATAAAACAATAAGCCCAACTCTGATTTGCTTAAGAGATTGAAAATCACAGAACAGTCTGTCCCTAGAAATGTGATATTCCCAAGGTTTTGGGTTGGTACAATAACTAAAATCTGGGTCTAGAATATATTGTGAATGCTTTGTGTCAATCATCTATTGTCAAAATCCTCAAATGTACTTGCTTGGTTTTTCCCACATTTTGCATCAATAGCCTGTAGAGACAAAGCCTGAATTGGAGGAAGGCAGTATTTAACCTCACTAATTAATGGCTTTGGATGAAAGAACATCTCCAAGGAATCTCAGAAGGAAGAGATTCTAAGGAGATTTATGCATCACTCTTCTAAGATGCTTTGCATGCTGGTGTATAATTTGCAAGTCCATAAGGAAGTTAATGCTCAGAATGTAATATTCAGAGCTCATCTATTTATGTTTGTATTTATTAAGTTCTTTGTAAATCTCAATTTAGCAGATGTCTTCTGACTCAAAATAAAGCTCTTCATGAGGGAGTCAGTGTGGCTGTACAACAAAAGTCACATTATCATTTGAGCACAAATATTTGCAAAACAGAACAAACTGGAAAATTAAAGGGAAAAAATACCCACTGGAATTTGTGACTCATTAAATTCTCATGTGCATGACATATTGTGAAAACTGTTCAGTCCTTGGTTCAAAGGATCTTGTCACTACCACCCTGTTTGGCTTTTTGGAGCAAAACGATCACTTTTGGGGAGTATATGTGTATACACGTGTCTGCTCATAGGCCTTTACTTTCTTTGATACTAGACTCTGTCTCTAGAGAATGCTGTAATGCATATGTGTTGCCTTTAATGTTTCGACATCTAATAAAACTACAAGGAAAGATCGGTGGTCCATCTGCAGGCTTTCTCTTTGAGGGAGGGGATATGACATGGGGCCTTTCCCATAACAGCCAGTGCCTTCAGCCCAGTAGGGCACTTCCCTCCAGCCTACTTATAGCTGTCTCTTGAAACAACACTTCAGCCTCCACTTTCTCTCTTCTGAACTTATTTGTTGAGTTTACTGCACATATGGCATTTGAGTTATCACTATCCTGGTGGAGTTTAAGAGATTATTGGTATTCAGTTCCCTATAAGACCTCTGGACTAGCTGATCTACTTGCTGCATTTATCTGAGACTTGGGTTACTGACTTTGCTGGGAGGAAAATTTAGATAGAAATTGATACTAATATGACATTCATACATTTATTCAGGACTTCAGATTTACAAAACTAGTGCCATTCCTCAATGGCAAGTGTCTTGGTAATATGCTGTGATTCTACCTTCTCCATGGTAAGGTTCCATAATAACACTCTGATAAAGCGTCCTGATTTATATTTTGTCCTCTATTACCTGTAGAGTTAAAACTTCAATGTGTAAAATAACTGTCTCTAAGATAACACTGTTTCAATGTTGGCTCTGGAATTCTGAGCTGCTGGACACTGGTTTATACTTATAAGTGGGGTTCTTTTAGTTTCCCCTTAGAGTTTGAGTTTCTCAATTTGAAACTTTATTTTTTGCTATTAACTGAAAGTGACTCCAGTTATGATTTCAGATATGATTAGCAAGGCAGAGATACCTGGCTACCAGAGATACCTGGAAGTACTTAGAAAATAACTGCTTGCATTTGCTGCTGTCCTCAAAAGAAAAGGTTTGAGGTTCAATCTTCATGATCACTATTTTCTCTGAGTTAGTTTTCTGTACTTTATGTTCAAGTTTCCTACCAAGTTACAATTTTACTCTTTGTCTTAAATATTGACTTGTGGGCCCGGGAGATAGCATGGAGGTAAGGCGTTTGCCTTTCATGCAAAAGGTCATCGGTTCGAATCCCGGTACCCCATATGGTCCCCCGTGCCTGCCAGGAGCAATTTCTGAGCATGGAGCCAGGAGTAACCCCTGAGCACTGCCGGGTGTGACCCAAAAACCAAAAAAAAATATTGACTTGTGATATACACTATTTGATACTGTTATATTTTCCCCTATACTGCCTGATGTTCTCTCCTCACTGGCACATCGATGGAGTATTCACATATTATGAATTATCCAATTAGATATAGAAAGCAGAAGGTTAAGTATTAAATGTTGGAACTCAAAGGAGAGATTACAAGTAGAAATACAAAGTTGGAGCTGACAGTAACAGATAGGTTTGAAGTCATGGTAATGAATAAGATCCTCCAACAAGATAATGTAGAGAAAAGGGAGGAGAATATTGGAATAACTACACTTACAATGATACTTCACTTCTTCCCTGATGATGTTATGCTCATCACCTGATCATACTTATTTGTTCATGTATTTCCTAGAGCAACTCTGAATCTCTGCAATAGTTTCTGGTTATTTTAAAATGATTGATTTTTTTTGGCTTTCTTTCCCTTCCTTCCTTCCTTCCTTCCTTC
>PVKC010044212.1:0-11614 GCA_004027635.1 Crocidura indochinensis | reverse complement strand
TTTTCAACTTCTTTGTTTTGAATAATTATTAAGAAGAAATATTTCTGTCATTTCTTGTAACTTCTATAATTTTAGATGAGAGCTGAATAATAGTTCATAGATATGATTCACAGTTGAAATCACCTGTTTTTGTATCTAATAGAGCATAAATCAAAATAGCAACAGTGATTCAGACGGTCTCACTGGCTAGAGAGCTAGTATAGCAGGTAAGGTCTTTGCCTTGCATGCAACCAGAATAGTTTGATCTTTGGTATCCCCTGAAGCTTTGCTAGGAGTGATCTTTGAGCATAGAGACAGGAGCAAGCTCTGAGTTCTGCTAAGTGTTGCCCCAAAACAAACAAAACTGAAAGTTTTACAGAAGAAATAGACTAACTCATGATATGGTTGGGTTTCTAGAGGATAGAAATGTTGAACCTTTTATGTGTTTATTATTAAGTCCTTATGTCAAGCTGTACTTTTGTTGCTAGGATTTAAATCTATTTTAGGGTTTATGTTGTCTCTATGCTAAAATTCTCAATTGATATCTCAAGCACAGACTGCTTACTTGAACTCCTGACTCATCCAATTACTTACTTGACTTCTCAATCTGGATGTGTCATGGTTCATACAAACTTGGATAATTAATACATTTAATGTGGAATTATTGATTTCTCCCTGATCAATCTTCTCAATTCTTTTTTTTGTTGTTGTTTGTTTGTTTGTTTTTGGGTCACACCCGGCAGTGCTCAGGAGTTACTCCTGGCTCCATGCTCAGAAATTGCTCCCGGCAGGCACGGGGGACCATATGGGGCACCGGGATTCGAACCGATGACCTTTTGCATGAAAGGCAAACGCCTTACCTCCATGCTATCTCCCGGGCCCCTCAGTTCTTTTTCTCCCTCTCTCCAAGCTTCCTTCTTACCCATCTCAGAAAACAATATTACTAGTCACTGTTGTTTAAGCCTTGCAGTGATTTCTATTCCTCCTTTTTAAATATTCCACACCCACGTACAGGGCACACATAACTACCTCTAAACATACCTCAGAACTGTACAATATTCAACTTCTCTATATTACTGCATTTGTTTAGGCCTAATCATGCCTAAAAAGGGCTTCTGCAGTGAACTCTCAAGAAGTTGTCCTTATTTTAAGTCTTGTCCCTTATAATCGATTCTTCATATAGAATATTATAATGATCATTTAAGTTACAATTTGAGTTGTTTCGCCACACAGTTTTTAACGATTTTCTGTTGTTTTTAAGATAGAAGCAGCATTTCGGTTTTTTAAAAATAATATCTTTATTTAAGCACCATAATCACAATCATATTTATAGTTGGGTTTCAGTTATAAAAAGAACACCCCCTTCACCAGTGCAACATCTCTACCACCAATGCCCCCATCTTTCTCCTCCCCTACCCCCTGCCTGTATTTGAGACAGGCATTCTACCTCTCGCACTCATTAACATTGTCATGATACTTGTTGGTGTAGTTATTTCCCTAACTGCACTCACCACTCTTTGTCATGAGTTTCATATTGTGAGCCAGTCCTTCCAGCCCTCATCTCTATTGACTCTGGGTATTATTACAATAATGTCTTTTATTTTTCTTAAATGCCATAGATGAGTGAGACTATTCTGTGTCTGTCTCTGTTCCTCAGACTTATTTTACTCAGCAAAATTGTTTCCATATCCATCCATGTATAGGAAAATTTCATGACTTCATCTCTCCTGTTGGCTGCATAGTATTCCATTTTGTATATTTACAATAGCCAGTATTCGGAAACAACCCAGATGCCCTTCAGCAGATGAATGGCTAAAGAAACTGTGGTACATATATATTATAGAATTTCTTTGTGTGGGGCCAGGCGGTGGCACTGGAGGTAAGGTGCCTGCCTTGCCTGCGCTAGCCTAGGACGGACCTCGGTTCAATCCCCCGGTTTCCCATATGGTCCCTCAAGCCAGGAGCGACTTCTGAGCGCATAGCCAAGAGTAACCCCTGAGCATCACTTGGTGTGGCCCAAAAACCAAAAAAAAAAAAAAAGGAATTTCTTTGTGTGTGTGTGTGTGTGTGTGTGTCTGTATGTGTGTGTGTGTGTGTTTATAGGGTTTATCCTTAGGAGTGATATAGCTGGAACATATGGGAGCTTAATTTCCAGGGTTTTTTTTTTCATTATAGAATTTCTTACTATTTCCTTTAGAGACTTTCTTGACTTTGACTCTCTACTGTTTTGAAAGTTCATTCAAAATTTGAAAACAAAGCAAAATAAAAATTGTGTACCCATTCAATATCTCAGATGACCTAATATATAGGAATGTATCTGTGATTATTTTTTTCTGTTTAGGGTTTCAAAATGGTATAGTTAGGTACTAATATACAGATCTGTGATAGAGTTCAAATGGTTTGTATTTGGTAGAGATGGAAGTGGATTGTTTATAGTTGACAAAAAAACTCCAAAGGATAAGTTTTACTTTTCAGTGGAACATGACCTAGTTTTGTCTCTACTTTACCAGTCTTCTTTTGTGTTCACTGAATTTTATTCATTTGCTTTTCAACCAGCCTTGCAATGTTGCCATAAGTTAAATACACTTTTAAAATATTCTTATTTGGAGCCGGAGAGATAGCACAGTGATAGGGCGTTTGCCTTGCATGCAGCTGACCCAGGACTGACAATGGTTCAAATCCCAGCATCACATATGGTCCCCGTGCCTGCCAGGAATAATTTCTGAGCACAGAGCTAGGAGTAACCCCTGTGTGCTGCTGGGTGTGGCCCAAAAGCCAATAATCACAGCAAAACAAAACAAAAAGAACAAAATAAAAAATATTCTCATTTGTTCTGTATCTGTATGAGGACAATACTTTTAACATTTTTGAAAATTATATATGAATAACTTGGAGGACAAGAGTTTAGTCCTGTACAATGCTTTAAATATATGCATACTCAATTACAGACTGTGTGAATGTTTAGGATTTTCATAAATAAAACAGGGAGGGAAGTTTTCAGCAGTCCTTAAGGAAATATAAATGGAACCTCAGAATGTATTTTTAATAAATGCAGCCTTTGAACCCCATAACTCATTGTTCTTAGTAACAAGGGCCACCAAATCCTGCTGCCAGGCGAGTCCTTTGATTAAATTTCATTGGCCACACTCACATCATAATAAACCATGTTTTAATTTTTTTCTATCTTCATTTTGCAAGCACAGAGCAACATAAATTATTTACCTTAAAAAATAAACAAAACTGACTTCTTGGCTCCCACTTGCTAAATATATTCCTCACTCAGACTTCTACAGAACCTTCAATAGTACATAGTTCACAAGTTGACAGCAGAATTTCTAGTTTTTTAGAGATTGTGACTCACATTCTTATTTTCCTGATTCTAAAACTCCAGCTCTAAACTACCATGAAAGTAGTTGGCATGTGCCCAAATTACAGTAAGAGGTGTCTGTTCCTTTATAGAAGAAAACTTGGGTTCTTGTCCTGATCTTATATTCACCTAGTAGTTAACTCTGAGATAGCATTGCCCCAGGACTCATTTTTCATCTACATGTGATAATTGAGGTAGACCTACATCAAAGCCATGCTAGTGACTGAGCTTGTAACACAAAATATAGTAAGATATAATACTAATAAGGATATAGTAAAATATAATACAAAAGAATACAAGACCCATTTCAGGATACTGAGGATATTTGAATCTACTGCCTAGAGGTATGAAGTAGAAATTTGCAAATGGAGATGATATAAATACAAAAAAGAAAGGAAGGAAGGAAGGAAGGAAGGAAGGAAGGAAGGAAAAGAAAGAAAGAAAGAAAGAAAGAAAGAAAGAAAGAAAGAAAGAAAGAAAGAAAGAAAGAAAGAAAGAAAAAAAAAAGAAAGAAAGAAAGGAAAGAGAGAAGGAAAGAAAGGAAAGAAAAGAAAAAAAGAGAATATCCATAACAGGGAAGGCTACTTAGAAATATCAGTTGGAGGAGGCTGAGAGATAGCATGGAGTGGGGCGTTTGCCTTTCAGGCAGAAGGACAGTGATTCGAATTCCGGCATCCCATATGGTCCCCTGTGTCTGCCAGGGGCGATTTCTGAGCGTAGAGGCAGGAGTAACCCCTGAATGCTGCCAGGTGTGACTCAAAAACAAACAAACAAAAAACCAAGAAATATCATGCAAGGCACTTTGAAGGCATCACTAATATTGAAGTACAAAATATGAGGTTGAAAAAAAAAGAATCAATGAGTGTGCTGGAGGCCAAAGTTATAACAGTCAGAAAACCCTGCTGATTTCTACTTATACTTGGTCTTGCTCCTACATTAACTCTATGTATGATGGGATTCCAATTGTGGAAGTCAGGAATTTGCAAATTGTTCATTATACCTCCTTCTCCCATGTTCAGATCCAATTCATCATTGGTTATGGCTAGTTTTGTCTGACCATCACCATTTCCATTGCTTAACTCAGGATATAATTATCTCTTTACTCCACAATAGTTGTATATATTTTATGATCTATTTGATTTCCTTTCAATATCAAGTTGCTTTGAAATCAGGATGATCTCAATGTGGTAATTTGATCATGTCCACCTTTTGACACCCAATTATCCATTCCTTATTGGAATTTAATAAAACCCAAAGGGATTTTTATTTCCTCTTGCATCTTTTAGCATATATTTATGCTTAAGGATATTTCTATCTTGATTTAACTGTATTATTCTACTTGTCATGTTTCCTTCTATTCCACTTCACTAGGGAGGCTTCCCTGACCTATTATGCCCAGCAATATTCTATTATGCAGCATTATAAATTGTTTCCACACAGAACATATCATAATTATAATTACACATCTATTTGCTTAAAGCCCTTTCCTTTACTATCATGAAAAAACAGAAGAAGGCTATCTATTTTTCCACACTATTTAATTTTGATGGTACCTAACAAAAGAGAAAGACTGGACTAACAGGATGCAGAGAAGAATACCCACATTATGGCAAGTTTGTGACCACAATAAGGGATTTGGTCAAACACTCAGGGTTCCATCAGATGACTCCAAACCAACTGATGAAATGGAGAAAAAGTATTAGTGAGATGTCTCAGTGGAAAGTGATGTAAGATGAGGAATACTGAGACAGGATCTCAAAGCCAGCTCTCCTCCACCTGTGACTTACTACTATTCTCATCTTTCTTCTCATAGATGATAGCTGACACCATTTTAAATTTTATTTTGTATTCAAAAGACTTAATAGTTAATCCATGTGCATAAAGTGCTGTTTCTATTTTCCATGTACTGCTAGGTAAAAACTGTTATTGGTTTTTATTGAATCCTGAGAAGTTTTAAGGTAAACAGACATGATACTGTGGAGCCTCGCGGTTTTTCTCAGATTATTGTTGGGCCAGAGAGATAGCACAGCGTTAAGGCATTTGCCTTGCATACAGCCAATTCAGGATGGATGGTGGTTCGAATCCCAGAATCTCAAATGGTCCCCCTTGCCTGCCAGGAGTGATTTCTCTTTTTTGTTTGTTTGTTTGTTTTTTTGGCCACACCCGGCGGTGCTCAGGCGTTACTCCTGGCTATCTGCTCAGAAATAGCTTCTGGCAGGCACGGGGGACCATATGGGACACCGGGATTTGAACCAACCACCTTTGGTCCTGGATCGGCTGCTTGCAAGGCAAACACCGCTGTGCTATCTGCCAGGAGTGATTTCTGAGTGCAGACCTAGGAATGACCGCTTGAGCGATGCCGGGTGTGACCCAATCCCCCCTACACACACACAAAAGACCATTGTTTACATTTTAGACTAGTGGAAAGAGAAGAATACAATCAATAAATGAGAAAGGTTTGGCAAGTATGTTAAGACACCTTCAACAAAGAAACTGAAACACTAGTCTCAGATTTGAGTCAACTTGTTCTCATTTCCATCCTGTCCCTCATCTCTCCCCGAATCGAGCTCATCTCCTATTATGACTCTAACCATTTTTTTTCAGTCACCTGACTTCCTGAAGAACTTGGACATAGATCTTGCCTGTTACTTTTACTTTAAGCCAATTCTTTTGATGGCTTTCCTGCTCCCCTTTTAGACTTAACTTGGAATAAAATTTTTCCACTTTAACTCTCTCCACTTGTGGGCAGTTTGATATCATGAAGAGAATAAGATTTACAGTTAGTCCACCCACTCTCCAGCTGCAAAATCTTTGATTACATGACCTTATTTCATCTCTACTTTTTCAGTGTGCAAAATGCAAAAAAGTTATTACAACCTTCTAGAGTTTCCTTGGGTATCAAATCTATTAGGCCATGGGAGAGTTTGATACTCCACAATGGCTAGATTGTAGAAACCTTTCCATAATTGTCCTGGGATTAGCATGCTTTTCGTTCTTCTCATCAGCCTCTTCATCACCATATATCCCACCCACACAAATCCCAAACCTGTAAACTTTGTAACTACTAGTGGTCTAATTTCACAAATAAGGAAACTGCTAAAATCCTTAAAGGAAATTAAAGGATAAGATTAGGATCTTAAGAATTCATAGACTTCATTTTATGAGCAGTATAGAGTCACATTTTAGATTGGAATCACTGATATGAAGTCAGGATTAACCCAGACCCCAGTCTTTTCCAGAGGTAGGGCTGTGGTAGAAGGAACAGGGCTAATGGGTGGGAAGAAAGGCCTGTTTTCACAACTTTACACACTTGGTCTTGGTCTACTGAGTGGACTTAGTAGAGTTTATGGGTGAAACTCTTGAATTAAAGGTCTGTTAGCCTGGAAATATCAGGCTGGTTATTTCCTTCCCTTCTCCACTCTGGCACTTGGTGCACCTATAGAGTTACTGCTTTTTCCTAATATGCATCAAATATATTTGAAAAAATTTGTAGATGACCTGATTTTATTTCACAATCAACTATCTTTTTCTCTGACAATTAAATAAATTAATCCTTAAGTACATAATAAATTTTCAGATTAAACTTCTGCCTGCTTTCTTTTCTCTCTTGTTTACTTTATTCCAGACACCTCATTCTAGATAGTATAGTTTGTGATTGATTCAAAAGCCACTACCAGGTATTCCCCAAGAAATAAACGCAAGGGCTGGAGAAATAGGATGGAGGTAGGGCATTTGCCTTGCATGCAGAAGGATGGTGGTTTGAAACCTGGCATCCCATATGGTCCTCTGGTTACTGCCAGGTGTGACGCAAAAGCAAAAAATAAATAAATGAGAGACTTCTTCACTATAGAGAGAACCTATGAGAGAGAATGACTTATAAAAAAGCCATGCTTAGGGCCAGAGAGATAGCACAGCGATAGGGCATTTGCCTTGCACACATTAGTCCTTGACCTAGGACTGATGGTGGTTCAAATCCTGGCATCCCATATGGTCCTTGGAGCCTGCCAGAAGTGATTTCTGAGTTCAGAGCCAGGAGTAACTCCTGAGTGCTGCCAGACATGACCTAAAAACAACAATAAAAGCCATGTCCTTTCCAAGACTTTGCAAGTCCCATTGGGACTATTTCTTTGATCTGTTGCTAATTTCCTCTAGATAATCACTGTCTTAATATCACATCCTCAAATAAGTTGGAAATGAGAAGATAGGAATGACTTGGATTCACTTGAGAAAATGAGGTGAGAAAGAACTGGTGTAAAGCACAAAGGGAAATCTATTTGTTTCATTGCAAAGAAAATAGGGCAAAATCTGTGTGGATGTGCTTTGTCTTTGACAAGCTCAAATAGGCATGTAGATTTTTATAAAAAAACAACACAAGTTTCTCTATTTTTGTTGTGTCAGCCATTTTTCCCTAAAATTTCATCATGTCTTGTGTAAGTGAGGTCTGCACAAACTTAAGGCAAAGCTAGTTCTGTTTCCCAGGGCTGCTATAATTAAGTGCATTCAAGAAATAAAATGATTGAATCCTTTCTAGACTTAACTTTTCATGGGAATATAAGGATTATGAGAATGAAGACCCTGAAAAAAGTTTTAAATTAAAAACTCTTGCAGAAGTCATGATATTTTGTTAAAAATTAATCATTATTTCATGAAGTTCCTGCACTGAACTTGTGTTAAATATCACATACTGCAGATGAATTAGTGATGGATGGAGCATGTGTCTTGCACATGTGAGGTCCATGGTTTGATCTCTGACATCCATATCATTGCATACAGTTTCTGTACCACCACAACAAAAAGAAATTGGTACAGATTGGCAAGTTATCTAGTTTCCAACGATTAGAACTTATTAAATTGTGTCCTTAATATTTCTAAACAAGGGGCTGATGAAAGCAACTGGGAGAAAGCAAACAAGATTTTTATGGTAGACCTTGGATCCTAATCTTTTGTTTTCTTAAATGTTTTCAAGGATTGTTCTCAGTTTATGTTAGAACAGTTTTTGTAGGAATGTTGGAATGTAAAGAGATGCCTTTCTGTAAATAGAAAAAGATATATCTACTTTTCCTTCTCCTACCCCCTGTCTTTGCACCCGCCCCAGCTGATACAGGAAAATCTCAACACTATGCAAATTCAGTCCACATAGGTGAGAACTCCAAACTTGATATGGGTCTCAGTCTGGCTTAATCACACCCTCCTTTTTTTCCCTCATTTTTGAAGGAACTACCAGAATCTTATATTTTGTCTTCCTTGTAGGTTGACAAGTTCGTCTGCCACAGAGAAAAAGGACTATTTTGCATAGAATATCAGGTGGATTGAGCTTAAAGTTAAGATCTGTCCCTCTTGTCTACATACACATAGGCTTTTTTTTACCACTATTGAAGGGTGATAAAATAAGGAAACCCCAATATTTCAATGGGACATGAAAGCAAACATCCAGTGTTTAGTCAGTTGGGAGCCATTATCTTGATTACTCTGTAAAGTAAATAAATTTTTCTTCTTTCCTATACACAGGCTTTTTTCTATGCATCATGCTGGCAAAGACACAGAAGCTGTTAGTTCCTTTGCTTGGTTATATGAGGAAATGTGAGAAACATATGACCAATATAGAATCTCCCCTTGCTTCCGCCCCCCACCCCCCGTCCCACCCAGTGCAGTTCTTTTCATAGGTACTAGAAAAAGAAATTAGAGGGTCATTCTGTTTTTCCCCACCAGAGGTGAGAATGTGAGTTGGTAGAGTAGAAATAGGTAATTATGACACATTGGTGAATTGCTAAATCTTTCCAGTTTTTAAAGCAATACATTTAGAGAAATTGCTAATAATCTGGAACCATTAATCTTGTATTAGAAGCTACTAAATTGAGTACTACCTCCTCTGGCTTCAAATTTTTCATTATTTAAACTGGATACATAATTTTTTTATGTTTCTTTGTTGTTGTTGTTGTTGTTGCTGCTGCTGTTTTTTTTCTGTTGTTTTTGTTTTCTTGTTTTTCTTGTCTTTTTTTTGTAATTTTGTTATTTTTTCCTTTCTTTTTTCCTCTCTTCTCTTAAATTGATATTTATAGCCTCTAGATGGATTCCTCCTGGTTTTTGTTTGTTGGATTTTTGCCCCCCCCTTTTTTTCTTTCCTTTAACAGAACCACATAACTAGAATTATCTTGTTCTGCCTCATAAATTGAGGGGAAAATAATGGATAGTAACAAAACCAAATAGGCATAAGAACATTGAGTAAAAATTTAAAAAATGATCAGACTTAAACACCAAATCCAAAGCCAACGACAACAGAATCAATACCCAATCTATAATAAGCTAGTTACAGAGGGGACCACTTATTCTAGCAGCCCGGGGGCAAAGGAGGGGAATATAGGATGCATGCTGGGAACAGAGATGGAGGGAAGATGACACTGGTGGTGAGAATGCCCCTGATTCATTGTTACTATGTGCCTAAAATATTATTGCAAAAGATTTGTAATTCACTTTGGTCAAAATAAAAATTATTTTAAATAATACATAATTTTAAGGTCCTCTAAGGAAATAGACTTTTCATAGTGACCAGAAACTCTAAAGCAGGGTTTATGCTGCTACATCACAGAGATAACTCTGCTTTGTTAAAGATAAGGAAGATGCATCTTTGTTGACATTAAATTTTACCAGAAATGAGGAAGGGAAATTAGAAGTTTATGAGCATTCTATTTTCTTGAAACAGACATAAATGACTTGATAAGTTTTTCAAAAATATTGAGTCCAGCTAACATATATAAAGATAATACTGAAGAAAAAAACCTTCATTATCCCGACCTTGCAAGTTTTCTTCTTGAGCTTTGTGGCCCCACCAACGACTTCATGACCAAAGGAGACCACTCTGAGATATCATGATCTGCCTGCTTTTGTTCAGTTGGCCACCTCAATGTTAATAAGTATTGACACTTATGACTATTGAAATAGGGATATTCATTGAGTCATAGAGGACATGTGTAAGTGTGAGAGTGTGTGAGTTCTCTCTAAGCATTGTAACCTTTTCTGAAATTTTTCAAAATTACCTTTGAGTCAAACCTATAGTGTCTCACTTATAATTAATGAGTAGTTCATGAAAAAGTTAACTGAAAAGTGCTTTATAAGATTTAATAGAATCTTGCACCTTGATCCTGATTAAATATTATTTTTATTAATTTTTTAAAATGTTAGATCATTGTAGAGTTTCATGCAGTCACAAGAAATGGTATAGAAAAATCTCAAATGCCTTTTGAACAGCTTCCTCAAATGGTAAATCTTACATAACTTTAGGACCATAATGCAGCAAACAAATGAAACTTTATGTAAACCACCTTTTTTATTTAGATTTTACCAGTTTTATAAGAATTGTTGATGTATGTATGAATTTTTAACTTTGTGTCTTTGATTACTATAGAATAAGCCTTACTATTAATAAGAATGTTTCATCCCAGTTTATTTTAATTTTTGAAAATTATTTTAGGTGGTCCTGAGTTTATAGCTTTGTATATCAATTTTAGAATGAGTTCTTATATATCTGCAAAACATAAGGATTTGGGAGTTAGAGAGATAGTACAGAGATAAGACATTTGTCTTTCACATGGCTGACTGGGTTAAAGTCCTAGCACCAAATATAGTTCTTTCCCCCAAGAATGACCCCTGAATGTAGAGTGAAAAGTAAGTAAGTCCTGAGCACAGCTAGTTGTTGCACCAACACAAAGCAGAACAACACAAAAAGGTACTGATATTTTGGTCAAAACAATAATGATCAATTTTGGTAAAAATGACTTATTTTTACTACATCTAATATTTTCATCTATGATCACAATGTGTTTACATTTATTTGACTTTTTACTTATTTAACTAGCATTTTGTAATTTAACTATTTTACTTAATTAATTTATTTTTTACTTATTTAACTAGCATTTCTTTAATTTTGTAATTTCTCTTAGAAACCTGCCCCAAGCAAATAAATAAATAAATATAGCTTTGCAATCAGATCTCAAGGAAATTTAAGGAGAGTTCCTGCTTTGATAATCTACCCTTTTGGCTGTAGTGAGGTTAGCCACTCAGCTGTACAACAGTTTCACCTCGAAACTCATATTCAGTGTCTAAGTGACCTTCGGTTAGTGTTTTCACTTCTCTGAGGCTGAATTTCTCTAATTAAAAAGTGAAAATAACAGTGCTTTTAAAAATACAAATAATGCGGGGCTGGGCGGTGGCATTGGAGGTAAGGTGCCTGCCTTGCCTGCGCTAGCCTAGGACGGACCGCGGTTCGATCCC